>CAUYRH010020693.1:0-49460 GCA_963574655.1 Perodicticus potto | reverse complement strand
TTAATGCAAAAGATGTAAAGGCTCCATCTTTTTTAGGGCTGAATAGTATTCTGTGGTATACTTATACTACAGCTTGTTAATCCACTCCTGGGTTGGTGGGCTTTAGGCTGTTTCCACATTTTGGCGATTGTAAACTGAGCTGCAATAAACAGTCTATTGCAAGTATCCCTGTGGTAAAGGGATTTTTTTTCTTCTGGGTAGATGCCCAGCAATGAGATTGTAGCATCAAATGGAAAGTCTAGGTTTAGTTCTTTGAAGGTTCTCCATACTCCCTTCCAAAAAGGTTGTATTAGTTTGCAGTCCACCAGCAGTGTAAAAGTGTTCCTTTATCCATGTCAGCATCTGCAGTTTTGAGACTTTGTGATGTGGGCGATTCTCTCTGGGGTTAAATGATATCTCAGGGTGGTTTGATTTGCATTTCTCTAATAATTAGGGACACTAAGCATTTTTTCATATGTTTATTGGACATTCTTGTGTCTTATTTGGAGAAGGTTCTATTCATCTTTCTTGCCTAGAGACCTGAGGGATTGTTGGCTCTTTTTTATATTTATTAATTTGAGTTCTCTGTAGATCCTAGTTTCAAGCTTTTGTCTAATTCAAAGTATGCAAATATCCCTTACTAACATGTAGGTTGTCTTTTTGCTTTGGTTGTTGTCACCTTAGCTGTACAGAAGCTTTTCAGTTTAATTAAGTCCCATTTGTTTATTTTTGTTGTTGCAATTGTTCGAGAAGTCTTCCTCATAAAGTCCTTTCCCAGGCCGATTGTTTCCAGTGTTTTCCCCACACTTTCTTTGAGGATTTTAATTGTTTTGTGCCTTAGATTTAGGTCTTTTATCCATCATGAATCAATTTTTGTGAGTGGGGAACGGTGCAGATCCAGTTGCAGTCTTTTACATGTGGATATCCAAGTCTCCCAGCACCATTTATTGAATGGGGATTCTTTTCCCTAGTGTATATTCTTGTTTGATTTATCAAAGATTAGGTGGCTTTAAGATTTTTGCTTCAACTCCTGGTTTTCTATTTGGGTTCAAATGTCGATGTCACTTTTTTTTTTTTTTTTTTTTTTGCCAATACCATGCTGTTTTGATCACTATGGCCTTGTTGTACTGCCTAAAGTCTGGTAGGCTGATGCCCCTGGCTTTGTTTTTACTACTAAGAATTGTCTTGGCTACACGGGGTTTTTTCTGGTCTCATACAAAATGAAGAATTATTTTTTCCAAGTTTTGAAAGTATGATGTTGGTATTTTAATAGGGATAGCATTGAATCCGTAGATTGCTTTGAGAAGTAAAGACATTTTAACAATGTTGATTATTCCCAGCCTTGAGCATGGTATGTTCTTCAATTTGTTAATATCTTCTGCTATTTCTTTTCTTAGGGGTTCATAGTTTTCTATAAAGGTCCTTCACCTCTTTTATAAAGGTGTAAAGGTATAAAGGTATAAAGATCCTTCACCTCTTTTATGAGGTGTATCCCTAGGTATTTCATTTTCTTTGAAGCTACTGAGAAGGGTATTATGTCCTTGATTGCCTTCTCATCTTGGCTTTTATTGGCGTATACAAAGGCTACTGATTTGTGGACATTGATTTTATATCCTGAGACATTACTGTGTTTTTGATCACTTCCAGGAGTCTGGTGGTTGAGTCTTTTTTCACTTCCTCTGCCCCCTTTTGGATGCCTTTATTTTCCTTCTCTTGCCTGATTGTATTGGCTAGAACTTCCAGCGCTATGTTGAATAGTAGTGGCAATAGAGGACAACCTTGTCTTCTTCCAGTCCTGAGTGGAAAAGTTTTCAGTTTTTTTCCATTCAGTGTAATATTAGCTGTAGGTTTGTCATACATGGCTTCCATCGGTTTAAGAAATGTGCCTCCAGTGTCTATATTCTTCAGTGTTCTAATTAGGAAAGGATGCTGGATTTTATCAAATGCTTTTTCTGCATCTATTAAGAGGATCATATGGTCTTTGTTTTTGCTCCTGTTGGTATAATGATGTTTAGGGATTTGCGTATTTTAAACCAGCCTTGCATTCCTGGGATGAATCCTACCTGATTAACGACCCACTGTTAATGCTGGGTTTCCAGTTCTTCTTATTCTGTTTAGTCATCTATAGAGCCACAATTATCTGGTCAAGTTTTGTTTTTAAAAATTGTACTTTTTCTTGAATTCCAACAGTAATAAAAAACCAAACAAATAGTACATAGTTAGCACTTGTCACTTGGAAATCATAAATATATCAATAAACTTGTTTTTGGTTATAAATCACAGAGTGTACATCTTGAACCTTCAAAAAAAACAAAATACATTTATTAGCTTATATAATTTAAGAGTCTAGAAGGTGATGGGCTGTGGATATAGTCTACTCAAGTCTTACCAAATTTCTTTAAAATTCTATTAGCTCTTTTTCATTCCTCAAAGAGCTTCATTCTTTGAGTTAATTTCTCTTGTGGCTGCAAATGGCCATTGCATTTGTGGGCACCTGTGCACCTCTGAACCAATCAAGGTAACTGGACACTTCCTGTATAGGAAAATGAAACAGAATCAGCAGAGGAAAGGATTTCTCAATTCTACTGCAGTTAAGGTTCACTTCCTATAGTGTCCTCTCTTCTTTGAACGCTCTTTACAAAGCTGTAAGGATTTAAAAATTAGATTTTTTGAAATCTAGAAAGTTAATAATTGGGAGTTTGGAGGGGGAAGAAGCCTTAGTGTCAGATAAATTTATTGTAAAAGGTCTTGTATTTTGGGGGAGGGATGCTATGGTCTATATAATGCTCCTTCACAAATTCATATGTTGAAGTCCCAAGCCCTAGTATGTAAGTAACCATACTTACAGATAGCATCTTTAAAGATGCAATTGGGTTAGAGGAATGTCTTTAGTGTGGGCCCTAATCTAATATGACTGGTGTACTTATAAGAAAAGGAATAGACACTAGGGTGAGAACGGACAAAAGAATGTGCAGGGAGGTGGCAGCCAGCTACAAGCAAAGGAAAAAGGCCTCAGGAGAATTCAACCCTCCTGGCACTTTGATCGCAGACTTCCAGCCTCCAAACTATTGTTTAATCTGCCAAGTCTATGATATTTTGTTATGGCAGCTCTAGCAAACTAATACAGGAACTGTTTATGTGCTTTTTATAACATCAAAGAGCTGATTGTAATAGCGATTAATGTCTAGTTTCCTTTTTTAACATGCCTTTGGTTAGATGCATAGGTACCTTCTCTCCATTTCTGGTCCAGGACTTCCTCCTGTAAGGAAGCAGATATATATATATATTTATCTTCTTCCTTTTGGACGCTATAAAACCAAGCTATCTCTTCCAGTCTTTTGATTTAGAGTTTTATGGTTGCAGTGAAGAGAACAGAAAGAAATAGTTACTTTGCTGGTGTTCAAAGAATATCTCTCATACTGGGTGAGGTTGATGTATTTTTCTTCGCCAATGGATTATATAATGCTACTAGAAAGTTTTAAAATTTTGCAGTCATCCAGAACTGATAGTTTCTATTCCAACCTGCAAACACTTTGAGGATCAGATCTATGAGCCAGCACACCTGTCACAAAGGTCTCGATCTAATTTTTTATTGTTGTTTATTAGTGCACCCTTTCCCTCGTGGGGACTTGAGGACATTCTTGGTTTTGGTTTTGGTTTTTGTAAACACTATCTCTTTTCATTTCATCATCAATCCAGTTCTTGTAATATATAAATGAAATATCTCCTTTTTAATGTGTACTGAGATTTGGGACTCCTATGTGTAAATTATGACTGCCTATATCTAAAGAACTGAATTATATTACCCTTAAATAAAAATAAATAAATAATGGGTACATTATTCAAATGTTGGTTTGAAATGTACTTTGTTCCCTTTGTTCCTATTAAAGTTGAGTCAGTCCTTTCTTAAAGAAAAGAGAATAAAATAAAAGGGAAAGCTTTTGCTTATAACCTTGTCCCAGAAGGAATTGAATTAATAAGAAATTGTTACTGGCTTGAAAGGCTAAACTAGATCTGGTTTCCTCCAAGATTTCTGCTATATGCTCTTTGAGTCTAAGTAATATGATAAATACCTCCATTTTCATTTTTCTTGTATTTATGAAATGAGTGTGAGAATTCTGTCCATAGTATTGCAAAAGTTTGTTGCCAAAATCACTGAAAATATCACAGATGGGGACTTAATTTCTTCAGACTAGATTAAATAAATATTAATAAGGTAAAAATGTAAAGATGTTTGTGTCTTTTCTTAATCTTTCTATTATTATTCTGGTGAGTTTTTTTTCTTTACTTTTTTTTTTCTTTTTTTTTTTTTCTTTTTCCTTTTCTTTTGTATTTTTCCTTTGGAAGAGAATGCCTACTTGGGCAATGTATACAGAGTCAGAGTGAATAGCACTCCTAAATTTTAGGTGTTCATTTTAGTTATAAGGAAATTTATAGTTTAAAATTTATTCTAGACAAATAATGACATTTAAAAATCAACCAAAGTTTTAATAACTCTTTAAGTCAAGCAAGAGCAATGTAGGAGAATTCGAGCATTTAAACTTCAGAAATGTCAATGAAGACTATAAAACTAACTTTAGTAATGATTTCAAGACTTTTTTTTTTTTTTTTTTGAAACAGAGTCTCACTTTGTCTTACTGGGTAGAGTGCCCTGGCTCACGCACAGCTCATAGCAACCTCAAACTCTTAGGCTTCAGCGATTCTCTTGTCTCAGCCTCCCCTGTAACTGGGACCACAGGTGCCTGCTTCAAGGCCCAGCTGTTTTTAGAGATGGGGTCTTACTCTGGCTCAGGCTGGTCTCTAACTCACAAGCTCAGGCAATTCACCTGCCTAGGCCTCTCTGAGTGCTGGGAGGCCATTAGCTACTGAGCCGGCCTCAAAACCTTATATAATCTTTTTTTTATATATGTGTTTTCCAAAACAGGAAGTGAAAACTACTTCTCAGAGAAAGCTATTCAATCCATCAATTGTAATTTTAATCAATTACATGCTAATACAAAGCAACCTGTTTGCAATTTTTTCTGTTAATTCAAAGATCACTTGTCTTCAAATCTAGTGCCTTGAGGCTGGGCCTGGTGGCTCATGCCTGTACGTAATCCTAGCACTCTGGAAGGCTGAGGAGCGCCAGATTGCTTGAGCTCAGGAGTTTGAGACCAGCCTGAGCAAGAGTGAGACCCCTGATCTCTACTAAAAATAGGAAAACAAAAACTAGGTGGGCATAGTGATGGGTGCATGTAGTCCCAGCTACTGGGGAGGCTGAAGCAAGAGGATTGCTCAAGCCCAAGATTGCAGTGAGTTATGATGCCATGACCCTCTACCCAGGGTGATGAAATGAGGCTCTGTCTCAAGAAAAAAAAAGAAAAGAAAAGAAACAACCAAATGCCTTCTCTTAGGAGATAAGTTTACTAAAGAAATACAGAGATTTTTGTAGCGTGTTATGATGCAAATGAAAGGGGTATATTTATACAAATATGACTTCATAGCTACTCAGTTTTCTTTGTAATGCTAAAATTTTATTTGTGATTACCAATTACATTATCCAGTTTTAACATATCAGTAATAGAACAAACATTATTAGAAAAGGTAACTAGATATGATCTCAACGATGACGGCTTTTAAATAGTACTTTTACAAACTGTTGTTCTGAAAAAATATATGACTAGTGGTTAGCATTGTAGAGGACACCAAGAGTCGTGACATAGCATAACTTTTTTATTATTATTATTAATAAATCAAAGCTGCGTACATTAATGCAATCATGGGGTACAATGTTCTGGTTTTATATACAATTTGAAATATTTTCATCAAATTGGTTAACTTAGCTTTCACTGCATTTTCTTTTTTTTTTTTATGGCATTTTCTTAGGTATTGTGTTCAGACATTTATATTCTACATTTAGTAAGTTTCACCTGTACCCTTCTAAGATGCACTGTAGGTGTGGACCCATCAATTACTCTCCCTAACTTTTATAATGCCATCTACCTAAACTTTATTTTTCATGTGTAATTTTTCTAAATAAATAAGGGATACACTCTCACTAACTCCATTTCTGATATAAATTTTCAAAATAAGATGAGGGTTTAAAAGCCTTATCATAATAGGAGCAAAAGATCGTCCCCACTATACACAAACACACATACATAATAATAAAACAGTAACACTATATAACTATACAATTTAAGTTAAACTTTCTATGATACATATCCATATTTTGTGAGACTGGAATATTTTAAGAAAAATTATTCTTCAGGAGCATTTTATTAAATATCAAATATTAATCTACTTGAAATTATGATCTGGCAAGAGGAGTCATTAACTTCTCTCAGGTGGAAACCATTTTGTGACAGGGCAAAAGAGATTGTGCTCTAAATTCCTTAATCACTCTTCAATGACTCTAGGGACAAACACTCATTAATAAGCCCTAGGATAAGAAAATTGCTCTGCTTTTTTAATGATGAAGTATTCTGGGGAAACGTAAAGAATCACTAACTATCCCTTTTGTTTTCATAACATTAAATTTTCTGCCTGTGACTTCTTCTATACCATTAATGTCTAAAATTCAAGTTCTCCCTCCTTTTTCCTGAATCAACCACCTAGGTTTGAATGCTTAGAATTTTAGCATCATTTGTTAAATTTATTTTTAAGCACTTTTTGTGGGTTACCTGCTGCAGCCCTGGTGTTGCACTCTGAATGACAATGTATTACCTATGACACGGAGCTAAAGGGAAAAATAATTAAAAGCATCTCTTCCCTAGAACTCCCTTCCAAAAATCATAGAATGGAGCAAGATATGAGAAATTAGAACATAAATTATTAAGACAGGTTCTACAAGACCAAATGTATTCATTGATAGACCTATATGTCTATAAGATGATTTAAAGATGTGTAATTTCTGGAACTAGCTCCCAAAACAGGCTTTCAGAGTCAGGCTAATGACCCTGACTGAATCTTTTTGATTTGCTCTCTTTTCACTCATGTAAGTTCTATCCATGATGTTTCAAAGCACTCTTCATGCTATAAACTGTTTTCTACTGGGGCTAGGTTCCAAGTACCATTCATTTTTCTATCATTTCAATCTTACGGTGATACATTAATTTGGGGCTTAATAATGAGCGGGTCAGTATCTCTTAAGTGACTGAATGGATTAAACATGACAATTTCATAAGTTAGTCTTATATCAACAGTATTCCAAATACATTTATTACTTTAGCTTTAGAAGTAATGGATAGTCTTGATGAGTTACATCACTAATCCATGCTTTGTTAGTGATAAAGTTAACAATATCTATTTTTTTTATTACTGCCATAGCTATTTTTCTACTTTGTGTTCATTGATTATTCCTTGGATACAATTTTTTTTTCAATAGAGATGGATTCTCAGTCTTGCTGAAGCTGATCTCGAACTGACCTTAAACAGTCACCACAAACTCAGCCTCCCAAAATGTTATGATTATTGACATGAGCCACTACACCTGGCCGTTGGATATAATTTTTAATAGATTAAATTGATATTATCAAAAAGGAAGTATTAATTAGGCTGAACATATAAAATCAGAGAAGAACAGAAGAATCATCAGCACACTTCCTAGTGACATAAAGATAAAAGGTTTTAGATATTTGCTCATGGAGACTTTCTGATTGATCTTTTAAAAATTGATCTTCCATGCCTGTGTTTCCAACATAAAAGATGGCTCAAAGCTTAAAATAGTGTGGACAACACTAATTTAAAATTGGGAATTCTGAAATCTGTATCAGTAATAGATTGTGGCTTTAATTTAGAGTTGGTGGTAGGGGTTGGTAAAAACTTCGAAATAAAACTTCTGAGTGGCCCAGATCTTTTAGCAACTAATCACATGTGCTGATGACTGGGTGTGCAGAATAGTTACTGTGTTTCCATTTGAATAAAAAAGACTTTGTTTACCTGATTTGTTGAATGGTCAATCCAGTGAAATAATTAGCATATGTAATTGGAATAATAAATATGAAAGCTTTTTAAAACTAAAATATGCTATTAACTTTCAAAGTATTATTTATTGTATTGTTATATGACATGATAAAAAATTATTCAACTTGATGATTTACTTAATTGCCCCAAAAGGGTCAAAAAATGTGAAAAAAATAAACTCATAATACATAAACAGATATTAATTATTTGTATAATTTTACCATCATATCTGGCTCTTATTTATGGAAATGGGCTTTGATAACATGAAGAGAATGAAAATGCAGATCTATGTATAAATGCATTTTGATGAAAAATGTAATCTTTATTCATAGCAAAATTGCCATGTTTGGATTTTCCTCCACAATTGCTTATCATTTATTTAATGTAGTAGAAAAATAATAGTGAGGAATTGTCATGGGAAAAAGAAAGAAAGAAGGAGAAATTAGGCAACAGAGAAAAAATGAAAGTCTATTCCTAAACCATGATTTTGAAAGAGTAAATTACAATCCCTGGATAACTGCCTATTAATATAGGGCAAATTAAGAAGGATATATTCCTCAAGAGAGGAAAATCTAGATTAATTTATTTTTTAACACCAGAATAGAAATAACATTTGGCACAAGACCAACCCCAGCAGAAAGGCTTTGTAACTAGAGACTTGCTTTACTCTTGAGTGCTTATGTCTGCCCAAAATTTATGTCAAAATCCAGTCCCCAATGTGAGAGTATGCAGAGCGAGAGCCTTGGTGGGTGATTAGATCAGGAGGGAGGAGGGGTTAGATCATGAATAGATCAGTCTCTTACAAGAGGCCCAGGTAGCTCCTGTCCCCTTCCACCCTAGGAGGGCACAGCTGGAAGGTGCCCTCTGCGAGCAGCAGATTCTCACCAGATGTTGAATCTGGCAGCAAATCAGCATTGGTTTTGGACTTTCCACCTCCAAACTGTGGGAAATAAATGTTGTTTATAAGTTACCCAGTTCATGCTATTTTGTTGTAACAGCCTGAACAGATTATGACAGAAATACAGATACAGATATAAGGATAAATACAGATACAAGCATAGACAGATTAGATTTGACTTCTTTGGAAAGAATAGTAGTTTCACTGCTCGGGGTACCTACCTGAATGTGGACGTGAGTATTTATAGACCACTCAAATATTTGTGGGATATAGAATACAGCCTCACATCTTTAGCTATACTATGAATTTATATTTTCTGTTCAATAAAAACTGTATTATGTAGATTTTTTAAAGTACTTATAACTTGTGTATTGCTAATATTAGAATGGCAGGGATCTATAACCAAATGCTCCCCCTCCACTATGCCTTTTCTCATGGGACGTGAAGGAGTGATGGTCATCATTTCAAGACTTTGTGCTAGAGGATTTTTATTTCCTTCCTCCAAATACTGCTCAGAGCTCAATATACTCTTAAACACATCAAATGAATTCTTAATTCCAGACAATACATTCTCAGTTCTAGAATATTCATTTGGAGCTTCTTTTTGCACATGTAGTTTTGAAATTTTGCATCCTTTTATCCAGTCTATTTTTTAATTATATAATAAAAGTGACAGTTCTCTTGACATCTTAAGAGACCATAACACTCGAGGCTTTTCTTATTACTTGACTTGAAACAGAATCCCAGGTAGAATGTTTGAAGAGTATACCTTTAATGTTTTAAACTTTTGTATTTGTCTGCATGATGTTTCTTATTAAATCCCTTTGTAATGGCACTATATATTCTCAGCAACATCCAGGTCCACAAGCTGAACAACGAGGTGATACAGCAAGGTAGTGAAATATCACAAAATACTAGCACTGCTTCCTCGGGACGGGCTCCTCAGTAGACGGACCAAGAGTGGCCTCGCCAAACTGGAAGAGCATTCACCTGACAGAATCTTTGATGGGGGGTCAATACCAGTTAAAAAGCAATGTCTTTACCTTTCAAAGCAATTGTTTTATCCACTATACGTCAGGTAAAATATGCCAAAAATCCAGGATGATGAAATGTTTTCAGTCCATGAATGTTTCTTTGGTAAAAAACAGCATTATCAGCATGTTAAAAGTCAACTAATTCTTCTGCTTAAACTAAACAATTGATTCATAGATCTTTGCTAAGGTAGAATGTTTCACAGTTTTTTTTCCAGACTAGATTCTTTAGCATCCTGGGGTCATTGTATGGAGAAACAAGTTTTGTCTATAACATAATTCTGTTGTATCATGATTTGCTGATGGTTTCTTAACGGGTACATTCAACAACCAAGGGAAGTCTCAATAGAAAATACTACAGCCATTAAGACTCACCAGCATAGGCTCACAGTTTAGTCAACATTATTTGTTTATTAAAATCTTTGGCAAAAAAAAAAAAAAGTGTGAGGATATCTAAGATTAGGGTGCGTTCTGATCTGTTCACTGGGAAAAAAACATCAGCACTGAAAGCCTTGTTGGAGAGTAGGCTGGGCGAGGCTGCATGGACATGCCCTGGCGTGGGGAACAGACTGGGATGTGGTGGGTCTCAGCCTCACCGAGGCAGCAGGATACAGTGAGTGCTTCATCCAGCCAGGGATATATCATGAGAGCAGCCTGCAACACGTTTCTTCCTGCAGGCAAGGATGTTCTTTGAGGTATGTTAAGTAATGGGATTTAGTTTGCTTCTTTCACCACCTGTTTTTAGGCCCTTTCATTTACTATAGAATGTTGAGTCTAAGATTCTCCTGCAGATGCTTACCCAGAAGTCAGGATGGTTAACTCTATTGCATATTTTTCAAGTTTTCTCAGGCCTCCTTCTAGCTCATTCTTTCAGCGTAGGTGCTGCTTGTCTGCTCCTGTATCTGCACCTATTAGCAGAGGTGAAATATCACAATTTCTTCATTCTTCCCTCTTCCTTATCTCCTATGTCTCCATTCCTTCTTGGTTCTTCTCACTGAAAGTCTTGGCATTTTAGTAAGAAACAGTCACTTTTTATTTGGAAATTGTCCACTGATAGTCACATGATGAATGTCATTTGGGCCATTCACTCTTGTACATTTCTTGACTATATGAATACTCTCTTACATAGTGATGGCTGTTTGTTAGTTTTTCTCCTCCAAACCCCTGAATCCCTTCTCTGACTCTAGTGCCTCTCTGAATATGTGAAATTATCCATAAGATGGATAATTTTTATGGTTTGAATGTGAAGGTTGTGTATAAATTCTGTGTAGAGTCTGTTGTAGGTATAGCCATAGATGGTTTTGCTGGAAGTAATGTTTAGGTGATTGGAAGGATGACTGCCCTTAGAAGTAAAAATACGTTGCTTCTGTTTCGGCTTCCAGAGGATGCCAGTATTGCCATGTTATTATTTCCTGTTTTCAGAAATGATCCAAGGATATTTAGCAGTAGGCAGTACTAGTAATCAGGGTCAAAAGATCAGTAGCAGTTGTCTCATTCTGATCCTGGAGAACATTTAGGTTTTCTGATGAACTAGTAAAATGCTTTTTAAATTTTCTTTTCTTTTCTTTTCTTTTCTTTTTTGGAGACAGAGTCTTACTTTGTCACCCTCGGTAGAGTGTTATGAAGTCATAGCTCACAGCAACCTCAAACTCTTGTGTTCAAGTGATTCTCTTGTCTCAGCTTCCTAAGTAGCTGGGACTACAGGCGCCCGCCACAACATCCGGCTATGTTTTGTGGAGACAGGGTCTTGCTTTTGCTCAGGCTGGTCTCGAACCCATGACCTCAGGCAAGCCACTGCGCCCAGCCCTTTTTAAACTTTCATATGCAGAGAAATCACCTTGTTTTTGCTAAGAATGAAAATTCTGATTCAATAAGTCTGGAGTGTGGACTGATATTTTGGATTTCTAGCTATTTCCAAAAGAAATGCTCCTGGTTGGGTGGTGCCTGTGGCTCGGTGAGTAGGGCACCAGGCCATATAACGAGGGTGGAAAGGTTCAAACCTGGCCCCAGCCAAACTGCAACAAAAAAATAGCTGGGCATTGTGGTGAATGCCTGTAGTCCCAGCTATTCAGGAGGCTGAGGCAACTCCCCAGGAGTTGGAGGTTGCTGTGAACTGTGATGCCATGGCACTTACGAGGGCGACAAAGTGAAACTCTGTCTCTTAAAAAAAAAAAAAAGAAAAGAAAGAAATGCTGCTGATCTACAGACCACACTTTGAGTAGCAAGGGACTGTGGCTGTACTGTTAATACAGAAGGCACTGGCCTCGGTGGCTTCCATGGTGCTATGCAGGTCAACTGTATCCTTATTGAATTTCTCCCTGCTGGGTCTAACAACTACTAAAACAAGGGCATTGAAGTTTCCAACCGTAAGCCTGGATTTGTCTTTCAGTTCTTCTGCGGCTCTCACGCTCTGCTGTTGGGTGCATGCACATGAGCGACTGCTATTTAACTTCCCCGCGAACCGACATCTCTGTCGTTATGCAGTGTCCATCCTTAACCCTACTAATTTTTCTTGTTCTGAAGTGTGAATTTTTCTTATTTCTGGCATAGTACATCTTTCTCCTTCCCTTACTTTCAAACTAGACTTCATATTGAAAGTAGGAATTTTATTGGCTTTTTGGTTTTGTTTTTTTGTTTTTTTTTAACCTCTTCTGCCTTCTTTCCAGATATTTCTCACTGCCTTAGATTTTTTTCAGTTTCAAAATAAACTGCCTCGATGTAAAAGTTTGGCATTTATTCTACCTGGTGTTCTCTAAACTTCCTGGATCTGTGGTTTCATTTCTGTTACTGATTTAGAAAAATTCTTGACTGTTATTACTTCAAATATTTCTTCCTCTTGGATTTTTCTTCCTCCACCTGGTATTCTAATTATGTATATGTCATTCTTTTTGAGATTGTCCTCTGGTCCTTTGATGTTCTGTTCTGTGTTTTTTCACATTATTTTCTCTTTGTGTTTAAGTTTGGAAAATTTCTGTGGACATATTTCAAACTCACTGATTCTTTCTTTATCCTTGCCCAGTCCTACATGTGTATCAAGGTGTTTTTGATTTCCGTTACAATGATGTTGAAATTTATCATGTCCTCTTGATTATATCTTAGAGTTTTCATTTTTCTGCTTATGTGTCTCATCTTTTTTTTTTTTTTTGCATGTGATCTGTTTTCCATAGAACATACTTTTTCTCTTTATCATTGTGTTTTTTTCTACCTTTTTTTAATTTTAAAGAAGTGTTTACTACAGGTTTACTTTTATAATGCTACCTCCCTGAGAGAGATTTGTTCACTTGGCAGATATCAAGTCAGAAGACACACCCAAGTTGGTTACCACAGAGGGTTGGCACAAGTAAGGAGCACAATGGGGACAGTTCCCAAAGCAGTGCTTGGTGTTTTTTCTATTTTTTAACAGAAAAGCCTTATGATTTTTGTAATTATTGTTTTAAATTACATGTAATAATTAGGGGGCCCAGCGTGATGTTTCAGTACACATATACCACATGTATCAATTCAGGGTATTTAGAATATTCATCACCTCACACATTTATCATTTCTTTGTGTTGAGAACAGTCAAAATTTTCTCTTCTAGCTATTTAAAAAAATTACAGTGAATTGTAAACTGTAGTTGTCCAATGGTGCCATAGAACTTATTCCTCCTATTCAGCTGTAAATTGTGTACATTAAACAACCTTTTCCTATTCCCTCACCTCTCTACCCTTGTCATTCAGCAAGTTAGCACTAGAGTCACCCTTCTAATTTTTTATTATAAAATCCTGGGTCATCACTTGATAGGAACTAAAGTAAATAGGCATTTTGTGTGCAACTTTTTGATAATCTGCTATAGACGTTGACATTAACTCATGTTCTTGTTTTGCCCCGACTGTTCTGTTTTTTGGTTTTGTTTTGTTTTTGTTTTTGTTTTTTGATGCTTCATTAAGAGCTTTTCCTTAAATATAACTCACATTTTGGAGCTCTTTAAGCTGTGACCCACTGTTGTTAGACTGGAACCTTGTTGTCCAGGTATTAAGGTCCTGGGTGGCAGATAAGTGATCTTCAAGCTTATGATTAGATGCCAGTCTTTCTGGGGGTAGGGTGGGGGGGGCTTATGTCATAGTTGGGTTATTGCCTTTCTAGGTTGTTCTTAGATTTTTATTTCTTCTTAGGTCATTCAGAAAGGCTAAAGGGTGTTGAAGTTGGGAAATGCCCTTTCTCTAGGTCAAATAAGTCTCTGTAAGCTCTTTTCATTTGGAAAGGAGGCTTTGTTATGAAGATTACTCTAGCTGTATTTCACAATGGTTATTTTGTCCTTCCAGTGTCAGACCCTGAAGGGGATCTTGATTCTTCACTGTGAGATCCTTGTAGAAAGCTCAAGAAAAGGTGGGAGTCCTCCAGACTTCACAAATTTCTCACTCTCGTGCCTAGCCCACACTCAGCTTCAACAGTTTAAATGTTCCTATCCCCTTATGGCTCCAGCAGCTTCTGTTCCAAGTAAGACTTTGGCTATAATTTTCAGCATCCATCTATCTCTCTAGAGTTGAGGGTAGTGGTTTCCCCTATGGCTTCAGTTACAAGTTTAAGACAAGTCATTGATTTCAAGTTGTTCAGCTTTTTCCTTGTTTAAAGACAGGAGTGGCAATTCCAAGCTCTTCGTACGTTGTAGGTGATACCAGAATTTCCACATGTGGCTATTTCAATTTAAATGTAAACTAGGTAAAGTTAAATAATATTTGAAATTTTGTTTCTTAGTTTCACTAGCCATATTTCAAAAGATCAATGAAAGGTATAAATGATGGCGCCCAAAGAGGCCACAGAGGAGATGGCGAGGGCAGGTATATGGAAAGGGAAGGGTCACCTGCCTAGGTAGAGTAAAAGTGGCAGTTAGAGACCCCTTTTATACAAGGCCATGGCGGGGGCACATTCCTCAGGTTGCCTGTCAGGTTAGAGTCTTCTGGCTCAAATGTGTGACAGGTGGGGCTAACCAGATTCTTTGTGTCTTTGTCTTAGGAGGAGAAGAGGAAGAGGGGAAAAGGGTTTGTGTGGGCTGCATGGTTACTGTATGGAACAAGAGCTATATGGAGGAACATGTCCAACATCACAGAAAATTGTATTAGTCAAAGAAAGTTCTATTAGGCAAGAGGAGTCCTCTGCGGAAATCTCATGAGACAATTAGGATCTCAAGGCAAGACGTTTCAGTATAAAGTAAGGTCTTTTAGGGTGGATTTATAAAACTTAGTCTCAGATTTACCCTAAATAATCACTAAGTGATGAGAGAAAAACTCACAACAGAGCATAACTAAAGAATTGACCCATAATAGTCAGGTAATCAAGGTAAGAAGTGATTTCTACTTAATTCTAGCAATAAGCTGCGGGTTAAAAGTCTATTAGAATGGTATCATGATGGCTGGAGGTAGTCACTGAAATAACTGAAGAGAACAAGTAAAGTTTTAGGACAAAAAGGAAGATTTTATTAACAACTTATGGAGTAAGCCAGGCCTCATCCTAATGACTGGAGGCACTATAGAGAGCACAATGCTTGAATTTTATACATAATTTTTGAAGGATGTCACTTCCTTCTTAGAAGTTTCCCAGGGACATAATCAAGGTGTTTCCAAAACAACCCAAGGCAGTATGACATAAGACTACATCTGTCTGTCCACATTAGAAAGTCCCTGGGACATTGCTTAGCCTCTATCTCAAGGCACCCTCCTTAACAAACTCTCAATTAGCCTTATTCCCATGAACTTAGAATGCTCAGGCCAGTCGACTCAAGCCAGTCCGAAACAGCCTACCTACATCCGCCATCTACCACGCTCATGTCTAACTATGTGCCTAACGTAACATTTTGACTAGAGATGCAGGAGTTGGATGACACAAAAGAAGACCCACCCTGATGTAAAGACCTTTATTTGCATAATATGTTATTATGTTTTATTTGTTTTATTTTATGTAATATATTTTGCCAAACTTGCATTTTCTGCACTTGGCTGTCACTTCTGGATTTAAAAGTCTTTATATTGTTTTGCATATTTTGCCATCAGATCTTCAGTTAGCAACTAACATTTTAATTTTGTAAAAAAATTCTCAGTGGTGTATGGTAAATCAGGCCCATGAATCAGCATTTAGCAATTAATTTCAAAATCATACAATCCAAAATAAAAAGTAAAAAATTAGAAAAGAAAATAAGAAACAGCATGCAAGCATGTGTGCACGCAGAATTCTGTCACTTCAGAAACAATAAAAAAAGAACAGGAGATTTGTCTATACTTTTCATTGTAAAGAATGTCACATAGGGTGACGTTCAGTGTTGCCAGACGTTCTTTCTGCTGCAGGTCCTTTGTCTTGGAGATTCAAAGAAGGAATCCATAGACCATACAGATCAGTGACAGGACAGAATTTATTAGACAAAGGAACGCAGGAGGAATGAAGGACAACACAACCTCTGCAGTAGAGGAGGGAGACGCACGTTGGAAACACGCAAGTGGGTCTTTTGCCTAAGGGTTCATACACTACTTGTAAGCACGGAGGTCTTTGGAGTAAAAATTACACTTGGTCAGGAGCTGGCAGACAAAAAAACGTCTTCCTTGTGTTGATCAGGAAGTGAGTGTGCAGCAGGGTGTATGCTTTCCTCTTCTGGAGGGGCCTGACCATATGACATATTGGCCAAACTGCTTTTCTCCCATCCTGCTTGTATTTAGAGATTACAGTTTGGAGGAAAATCTGTTTTCTCATGCCTAGAAAATCGGGGGCCCCATCCAGCCCTGAATGGGGGGACCCCGTATCAGCAGTTTAATGGCTCAAACCTTCAAAGTAATGATACTGCCAGTTAAATATGATAATGTAGGCTAGGAAAGCATAGTAATGTTGGCATGTTCTATACATTGTCAATTGCTTAAAAATTATCTTACTAGCATAATACGGTTATATAGTTTTTATGAATAATACAACTTTGAACTGTTTTAAAAATTCTGACATGCTGCTCTGACTTCCTTGTAGGAGCTACAAGCATTCCTTTTTTAACTACCTGTTTTTTAAATTGAAGGTTAAAATTAAAGATTTGCCATTTTGTTTTTCTTTTGTCAGGAAATGAAAGCCATTCATTCTGGAATACTGGCTGAAAAATATATTTCCTGCCCTATTTTTTAAAAAGGTGATTTTGCACCAGTAATGGGCTGTTAACTACATCTTTCAGCAGTCATCAGTGTCTCTGAGGGATTGATTCCAGAACCTTCCACTAATACCAAAATGTGTGGGTGTTCAAGTCCTTTATATAAAATGGTACGGTATAAAATTTTCATATAAACTAGGCACATCCTCCTTATACTTTAAATTATCTCTATATTATTTATAATACCTAATAAAATATAAATGCTGTATAAATGGTTGTTATACTACATACTGTGTTGTTTAGGGAATAATAACAAGGAAAAGTTTGTACATGTCTAATACAGATGAAAGGTTTTTTTTTTTCTTTTTATCCAAAGTTGGTTGAATCCACAAATGAGGACCTTAAAGATACAAAGAGCTAACTATACATTAGCTTTGCAACATTTTAATGCTCTGAGTAAATGATTCTGTTACTGAGACTCCCTCCAAAAAGTGATTCCTAAAAAATGCAAAATGGCTACTTTAAATGTGAGAAAGGCAGTGTAATTAAGAAAAATTTAAAGACTATTTATTGGATGTGATCCTTAATCACCAATAAACAACTATGTAACCTCATCTTGAAAATTGAGAATCACAATAAGAGATCTTGAAAGTCATTAAATCAGATGCCTGAATAACATAAAATTAAGCAAATTATAATGTCAAAAGTTGCAAGGAAAAACAGAGTAAAAGAAGGAATTTGGAGAATGCCAGGTAAAGGATAGTGGTTGCGATTTGAAATATGCGGGCCTCATTGAGAAAGTAACATTTGAACCAAGACTTCAAGGAGGAGAGTCCCTGAGCCGTGAAGTGTGGGAGAATAGTATTCCAGGTAGAGAGAAGAGCTGGTGCAATGTTGTCCTGGGGTGAGAATCCTACAGCACTCAAGGTGCTTCAAGGAGCCACTGTGGCTACAAGGGTGTGAGCGGAGAGTAGGAGGAGTGCCTGAAGGACAGATGAATCAATGAAGGCTAAATGATGGATGGATGGATAGATAGATAGATGCAATAAGATTTCCTATTGAATTGTGAGAGAAAGAGTGGAGTTCCCTCATATACCCCCGAAACAAAGCTTAAGTAGCTGAAAGAATGAAATTGCCATTAAGTAGCATCAGGTAAGCAACAGGTGAAGCAGATTTAATACAAGATCAAAGTTTCACTTTTTCATTTATCTCAAAATGAATTTGAGATTTGATGACTTTTCATTCACCTCAGAAGGAATTTGAGATGTCTGTAGGGCATCCAAATGGCTGTATCAAGTAGGCATCTTGATATGTGAGTCTAGAGTTAAGAAGTGTTCGGCTCTGGAGACACACATTTGCCAAGTTTCACATGTATGTGGCAAGGAAGAGAGCATTTAAACCAGGTATAAGCTTTTGGAACTTTGAGCACTAAAGAAGAATGGGAAAAACCACTTATCCAGAAAGGTTGGGGGAAAAGGGGGTGGGAAGGAAAATAGAAGTAACTGCAAAAGGGGGAAAGAGGAAATGATCAGTAAAGGAGAAAAACTAAGAGAATCTGGGCTCATGCAGGAGCCAAAAACTTACACAGGAGGAAGGAGGGAGCAATTGAAGCAAACAGGACTCATAAGTAAAGAGTAAGGAACAAGAAAGAAGACTGATAATTGACCACTGAACTTAACAAATGAAAGAAAAGTTTTTTGAAAAAGCAAGGGGAAAGTGATTGATAGGAATGTTCTTTTTTTTTTTCTTTGACAGTTTTTGGCCAGGGCTGGGTTTGAACCCACCACCCCAGTATATGGGGCCAGCGCCCTACTCCTTGAGCCACAGGTGCTGCCCTAATTGGAATGTTCCTAATAGGAATGGATGCAGAAAAGTGAAGAGAGTGAACATATAAGATGACCAGTTCAGAGAGTTTGCTGTGAGGTGAAATACAGGAGTGGGTCAGAAGCTGGCAAGGAAGTAGAGTCAAGAGATTTTTTTTTTAATTTTTATTTTTTATTAAATCATAGCTGTGTACATTAGTGCAATCATGGGGGTATAGTGTGCGGGCTTCATATACAATCTGAAATATTATCATCCAACTGTTTGACATAACCTTCATGGGATTTTCTCATAAGAGAAAATTACTTGATTACTTATTTTAAGATGGGAGGCTTCTTGGTATTGTGATGAGAATAATCCTATATAGAAAGTTAAAAAAAATCATAATAGAAGAGGCTTCGGGCCCGGCGCAGGAGTTTATAATCCCAGCACTCTGGGAGGCCGAGGCTGGCGGATTGCCTGAGCTCTCGAGTTTGAGACCAGCTTGAGCCAGAGCAAGACCTCATCTCTAAAAACTAGCGGGGGGTTGTGGTGGGCGCCTGTAGTCCCAGCTACTCTGGAGGCTGAGGCAAGAGAATCACTTGAGCCCAAGAGTTTTAGCTTGTTGTGGCGCTGTGACACCACAACACTCTACCAGGAACAACAAAGTGAGACAGTGTCTCAAAAAAATAAAAAAAAAAAAAAAAAAAGAAGTGGCTCACTATTTTGGGTTGTGCTAGAGATATTTACCATATGAATCTAAGGATTGACACTCAGGGGAAAATGCTTATCTGTGGCAACAGGAGGAAGGCAGGGTATTCTGGCATGGGTGCTGCCAGATCTGAATAGAAGGCAGAGGAAGCTGTTGACTCTCTTTTACATACACTGCCAGCAACCAACATGCCAGGCAACTGGGGAATCAAATGAGAGCCACGGTCCTGAAGTAGGGAGCTGGGTGATGCCTGGCAACGTCCATCACAGTGACTTGCCACGTGGTGAATACCTAATCCACTGATAGGAAATTTAACATTGCCCACAGAAATTCTGATGGATAGGCAGCAAATATGCCAGTTTAATTTTAACTTCAAATTAAGCCATGTTGATGACTTCAGTTCTATTTTAAATTCATCCACAATTAAATATAGTAAAATAATGCTATTATGATGGCGGGCAGGGTTATTTGAGAATTTCAGTGCAGGTAAAGAATTCATCATAGTTATGGGCACACAGTAAGTACTCAAGGCCAGGTATAATTATAAGTTAAATGAAACTAAATAACTCTTGGAAAATCATAATTTATTTTTCTGTTAATGGTAGACATAGGGAGTGGTTTTGTTGTTGCATGTGTTTGGTTTTTTATATTGAAGGGATTCTATTCAAAGTTAGAATTAGATTTTTACTTCTCAAGAAGAAGTTTAATTTATTTAAGATGTAAATAATCATCTTAAATTTAGATAGTCAAATTCTCTCTCTAGGCTTTTTTAGTTGAAGAACTATTCTAAAGTACATAAGCATTATAAACAAAACTTGTTTCTCTTATATTCGGATGTCTTTCTAAATCTTGTATGTTTAAAAGATTTCTTCTCTCCTTTGCACTTTAAAATTCTTTATGATTTTGGCTCACTTGAAGGAATAGAAATCAACAATTTTTCTCGTGTTGAGAAAGGGAAATTAATTTCTTACGGCAAAGATGAGCGAGAGATTACTTTCTGCCAACCAAATAAATGAGGAAAAAACTTGAGTGATTTTTTTCATTAGCCTGCAAAAAGGCTATTTATTTCCACATGTAATTATAAAAGAAGTAATTCTGACTTAATGAAATAAAATCAACCCTGAAAATGAGTAGAACTCACTTGCGATTCCAACTGAATTGGATACTGAAAAATGCTCACATTCTGATATGTTTTGAGATATCTAGCGAAATTATAAATGTATTTCAAAGAAGGAAACATATGCATTGATAACATAACAAGAAAATTGAACTCACTTTACCATTGAAGCTTCTCTTATCTATGTCAATGACATGAAACGTGCAGGAAAAACTGAGTTTCATCCAAATCTCCTGAGGTTGCTAAATTTCATGGGAATTGAATACAAAGTAGTTTATGTACTTATAATGTGCACAGTATATCATACTGGTATTGGGGTCTTTAGAAGTTAAATGGTTGACTCTGACAGAAGTGTAAAATAGGTTATACATAAAATTTACTGTTAACAACAGGGGTTTACACTAACCATAAACTGGAAAAAAAAACCCACATTAATATGTTAAGATTATGAATTGCATTACATCAAAATCAAACTATCCTCTTTTTTATTTTTTTCAAAAGAATAGCCAATGAATTAGTTAAAACTCGTTAAAGTGGAATAAAATTTCTTTTATACACACATACACAGACACACATGCTATTGAACAGCAGTATAATAAGAAAATAATATTACTGTCACTTAGAATCACTGCCTTATAAGTTGAAGATAATGGTTTTTCTATGATATCTGTTATAAGTTAATAAAAGTCAATAAAGTATAGAATCATGACAAAAGAGCCACTGTCCTGGGATTAGAAAGAAATACATTTTTCTATCTCTCCTTTCAGACAACACGATTTAAACCCTGGAAAATAGGACATTTGGGGATTGTGTACTGAGTCAAGTAGAAACACAAAGAAAATTCCAGTGATCTAAAAATTCCTCTCACTTTCTCTAAGTTATTCATAGTATTGATTTAAGACATAAAGGATGTAACTATCTACTGTTTTAGGAACAATATATGATTCACTCCTGCTTTGTTCCTTTTTTCTTCCCCCAAATCCCCACTTTTTCAGTACTGCTGAAAGCAGGGCCTGAGACAAAGGCATGATTGTCAATAATTTTGCTGGCGAGGGGTGGGTGGTGGTGAAGTGGGATGCGATCCTAAGGAACACAGAGGTGCAAAGCAGGGCAAGTGACAGGGGAAAAGGGAAAGGAGTGAAAGCTGATCCTATATCATTTATTTTTGTAGGCACTAGTCACACTCTACAACTATGCCTTATTTTCTTCTACGAACTTGCCTTAATTGATACTGTCTTATTTATTTAAATTGTGTTTATTGTATCGTCTGCCATCCCCCACTAAAATGTTAGCTACATCAGAAAAGGGGATGGCTTCTTTACCTGCTATTTCAATAGCAACTTGGAAAATTCTCAACATGAATTTCACAACTAATCATATTTATTCCATAAATCGAATATATCACATATAATCATATGACCTTGCCTTTTCCTTGGCAGGAGCTAGGAATTGAGCATGTTCTTTTTTCAGTCTTTGTGTTCACTAATGTTCTCCTTGATTCAGGTTCTTGCTTCAGTTAAAGTCTATTCAACTAAAGCAAAAGAAAAAAAATGGGTGAATATTTTATGAGATAAACTATTTCTCTATCTTATAAAGATATGAATTGAGCAAGATGGAACACCCAGTCTCTTATATTTACAGAGTGATATTCTAATGTGTATAATGTATATTTTCCTATCTCTAATACTGTCAATTATATAAGATCTGCTGTCTTCTTATAGCATCGCTGAGTTGAGTTACTAAATAAATGTGATACCCATTTTATCATTAAAAAATTTATACAAAAATTCTTTTGCATAACAAATTAGCTAATAATCTGTGTTAATTGTTTAGTTTTCTAAAGAGAAATGTGATATTATTCTGTAAATTAAGATTCAGAGAAATACACAAAGCATTTATTAGAACTGCTAAAATGAGGAATTTCCTCTACTGGCTGAGACAGGAAGTATGGAATCCTATGTCCCAGTAATTCCCTCTCTTGACTTTGCAGTCCCAGACCACTCCATGCCCCACCTTAAAAACCCACAAGCAACACAACGGAGGTTAAAGTGGAATAGATATGATTAAGTACAAACTCTTCACCACTCTCATAAAACAATTCAAAATTAATGTCCTAACAATCCCAGCTTTGCGTTTAAAGGGAAGCACATTATTAAAAAGAGACATTAAAGAAACTTAGAGTACTATTAAAGAAAGAAGAGCTGAGGGTTGTTAATAACTGTTTTCAAGTATATAAAAAGCTCTATAAAAAGGTTGACCAGATGTTTTCCATCTACATGGAGTCAGAACCAAATTAAATAGTTGTAAATTGCAAGAAAGATGCAAATTATACCTAAAAAAAGCCTCTCCACTGGGAGTTACTGAAATGCAACAGTCATCGTTTACCAGTTAAGTTTAGCACTACTTGGAAGCAGAAGATGAGGAGATAGTATCTGCCAAGATTCTTCTTCGGGCAGAAATAGACCCAGGGGGTCTGCAAATAAACTAACCATTGCCACAATCACAAGATATACATGATCTTATTTTCCCCTTTCATCATTACATTTTTATTTGGAACCCAGGGGGAAAAATAATAAAGTGTGACTAGGTTAGAATGGTTGAAGAAAGTGAAAATAAATTGGGGGGAACAAGAATTCACAGTTAAAAAGTAGATAATAGCAAACACAAAATATTTTCTATAGACACCAGTTCTGAAGTCCCAAATGACCTAGAAAAAATAAAAACTCCTTCAATTTAATGCTATTAAATTAGTTATTTGATGCTATATGAAACTATTTCATATGTGTGCCTTTTTTAAAAATAATCTGGGTCTCATGCATTCATTTATTTCAAAAGTTGACGCCAGGTAGCACATTCAGCTCGGTCTTTATCGAGTGGAGTCAAGGCACTGGATTTTTGTTTCCTCTGTGCCTCATTCCCACCTTTTGTGTCAACTAAATACATGCCCCTAAGTACGTCCCCAATATGGTAAATGTGTCAGAAATAGGGTCACTTTGAATGAAGCAGAGAAAAGTTGATGGTCTGCATGCTAAATAAATAAATCAGTCACCAATCATTGTACCTAGTCTGTGGCTAGCTGGGATAGTCATTTACACACGTGTACAGATATCACGGGGCTCCTAGTTTAATGTAGTTAGAACAAGTTAAAGACGTAGAGGTTTTTGGTTTATTTTTAACTTTTCTGGCCTTCTACCTAAACCATCAAATATTAAGAAAAATGAAAATATAAATTCACACCATACATTAAAATAATTTCTACCTGATACCGTAAAGGGATTGCAAACTTTTTCCATAGAGGGCCAGATTGTAAATATTTTGGGCCTTGTGGACCAGACTGTCTGTAGTGGTTAATTTTAGATACCAACTTGATGGGATTGAGGGGTACTCAGCTAGTTGGCAAAGCATCCATTGCTGGCTGTGTCTGGGAGGGTGTTCCTAAAGAGACTGGCATTTGAATTAGGGGACTGAGAATGGAAGATCCGCCCTCACCAATGTGTGCAGACCCCAGGCCATCAGCTGAGGGCTCAGATAGAACAAAAGATGGAAGGAAGAATTCCTCCCTGTCTCTCTTTCTGACACTGGGACGCCCATCTTCTCCTGCCCTTAGACACCAGAACTCCAGGGTCTCCAGCTTTACACCAGTCCTGCCCCCAGGCTTTCAGGTCAGTTCTCAGGCTTTAAACTTGGACTAAGTCACCTGATTCTCTAGTTTACAAAACAAGTACCACAGGATTCTCAGCCTGCAAAGTTGTATGAGCCAGTTCCCCTACTAAATTACCTCTCATTACCTCTCATCTCTCTTTCTCTCTCTCTCTAAATATATATATATATATATATACACACTGCATTTTATGCTACAATGACAATGACAAAATAAAATATACATATGAATATAATTATATATTACATTCAATTAAGAAATGAATATATAACTCATTGTAGCATAAAATGCAGTCATTAACAATACATAAATCAATTGAGTTTGGCTGTTTTTCAATAAAATATTATTTAAAACTCTAGTAGTGGCTGGATTTGGTCACGTATAGTTTGCTGACGATTCTTGGGTAATGCTGAAGTTTTCATTCTCTCAGATCCTCTCTCTTTTCACCTGCTTTTCTTCCTCAGAGGAAGTTTAAGAGAATGAGTGACGGTGTCTGTCTTCCTGTCTGTCATCTCCCAGCCTCAGCACCATGCTCCCCCTTTCCCTGCTTCTGTTTGTCTATGTCCCCAGGCCAGGGTGACTTGCCATCTGCGACTCCCAGGAAGGGCACTGAGGGAGCAGCCTGGCTGCCTTACTCGCCTCAGCAACCTCGGTGCTGTGACCTTTCAGGGTCCCGCCGTGGCTGATATTCAGTCTCAGGCCAGGCAGGCAGCTCTGCCGCCCCGCCCCCACCCCAGGGCCACTTCTTCGTGCTACAGCAGTCCCTGTGACAGGCTTCCCAGACACAGTTGTAAACCAAGAGCAACTGGGAAGCCGTCCCTCAGCTCTCAGGTGTCCGACTGTACTGCAGGTTTACTTTAGCTGTTCCTGTGGTTCCTCAAAGGCCTCCCTGCTTCCCTCTGGTTTTAATATCACCCTAAATTATCTGACACACCCCACTGAGGCCAAAGCCCACAATCTTAAACCTTGATATGTTAGGAAAGAAAGAAAGTTACTTGAAAAAATCTTTTCTCAAAAAATAACTGGATTTTCATCTTGCACTATATGTCAGAAGCTGAAAATTACATTCTCCTTTCTCTTTTTATTTCTTCTATAATAAAGCCGAACGTATGTGCCCCACTCCACCTCCAAGATAGATTAGGCGGCAGGCCAGCTAGGACAAAAGTCACATTTTGAAAAAGTTAAAAAAGGAAATGCTTTTCAAGCTATTACATACGCTATTGTGTTTCCCCTACAATAACCCTCCTAGGTAGGTATGATTAGTCTCACTTAGAAATGAAAAGCTGAGGCTAACAGAATGCTAAAGCTTGCGCAGCCACTACAGGAGACACGCCTCAGCTCCTGACTTCCCCCTACTTCTCAGGCACCCACAGTTCCTGGAAGACTCAGCACTGTAACCAGGAGTAAGGTCCATGGTCGGAGTTGTAGCCCGCAAACCACAAAATACTAGTTCTGACCACTTGACCAAATTAATGAATTTCTCTCAGCCTTTGCATAGAATTATTGGGATTAAAGGAGATAACAATATCTTTGATCCAGTCCTGTCCATGAGCCAGACAATTTCTAAACACTTTGCTATATTATCTCATTTAATTCTCAAAACAACCCTATAAGGCATTCAAAATTATTCTCATTTTTACATAATGTGTACTAAGGTTCTTAGCATAGAATCTGCCACAGAGTAAAAGCTCAATGATATTAGTTATTTCTAAAATCTTAGTCTTCCACTTGAATTATACCTAAAATAATATTTATACATAAATCTATTTCTCCAGAGCAAAAGCAATCTTTGATAGCAGCCTTTGTTCACTTGCAGTATGAGGGACTCCCATTTTTATTTTTTTTTAATTTTTGTTCGGTGGGGGGGAGTCCCATTTTTAAAAGGACTAAAGATGTCTGACTTAAGAACAAATACTGGTGTCCATCTATGTTGCCACGCTCTTCATTGCTGCCAGACTGCACTGGGTCCACGAGCTCATACACAGTGGCAGGGTCCACAAGGGATAGGACATGAAAAGAACCCATAGCAGGGTGGCGGGCAAGCCGCTAGGTCAGTTCAACACCCAGGAGAGACGTCTCTCTTTTGAATTTGTATTTCTGTTTGAGTTTTAATCCTAACCCACTTGATGAATTGAATTTGTACTTTTTCTCATTTTGAGTTCTTAACACTGCAGCTGTATTGCCTCATCTCATGAAGAGAGGAAGTACTGGTTTATGGAAAGATTCTTGGACCAGAAGTGTGTGGTTTATGGTTCCCATTGTTGTCACCAGCACAAATGTTCATCATGAGTTCTTCATCTTTAGGCAACTTGAAAATGTTTTCATTGTTAAACACCTAATATTGTTAGTTAAGGGAGAAGCTAGCTCTAGGCTTTGAATAAAGTTATCATTTTTAGAATTATTTATGAGTCTCAATTCCTCATTAGATTTACTATTTTATTGAAACATGAATAGAAGGAATATGAAGCACAAAATTTAGGGGCCTCAGTATGTTACTCACTTAATGCAGTAAACATAGTGAAAAGATCAATTTCCCTTCTCTCTGTTGCATATGATTTAACTTTTGAATCATGCTTGTATTTGCTTCAAATCAGCATCTATTATTAGCAATGCATACAACCAAGTGGTAAAAAAATTATATTCTTTCACATTAACGATCTCATTAATATTTGGATTGTACCGAGTTATCATATTTTTAAAAATCTTTTGCAGTTTCCTTCATTTTGGAATTTCTAAAGGATCTGGGTCCTATTTTATACATAAGGAACAGAACCCCCACTCAGTCAAAATGTTGAAATTGAAACGTTATAACTAGAATCTGCAGTTATTAGGAGCTTAATTATTATCATTTCATATTACTTATGACCATAGAGGATTTGTCCCTCTCCACTCTAGACAAATAAAGAACACTCAGATTAGATTGCTTGCATTGTTATTCATTCATTATTTATAAGAAATTTGCTCATTCAGTAGGTATTTTACTCATTCAATAGATATTAATGTCTCTGTGTATCATAAGTTATGCTAGGTACAAAGAATAGACAGTCGAAATAAATTTGGTTCATGCCTCCATGGAGCATCTGGTCTAATAAGGGAGGAACACAGGAAATCAATACAGTCGCATTATAAGGCAAGTGCTGCGTCAGAGACGAGCAGCCCCTGTGGGAGGACAGGGGAGGGAGGACGTCTTCTCATTAATATAAAATCTTTGAAAAGTATCTATTATTCAACAAGATTTGTATCTTACTTTACAACTTCTTTTTCTGCTTATGTGTTTCTTAAGGGAGCTTCCATTTATAGCACTATGTCACATAAACATGAACTTAAATATTTAATGAGCATTTGTTATATGCAAAGTTTGGGGTAGGTTACTTGGTTGGCTAAATTAAAAAATGGAATTTCAGCATACAAGAAAAATAAAAATTAGGAAAACAACAAGTGAGAAATGGCAACTCCCAAAGAGAATACCTGACAAATGTTTCCAGAAATTGAAGGTCAAAGAGAGGCAAAGCACATCAGCAACAATGAATTTTTTTTTTCTTTTTTTAGTCTCGTGGACCAAATGTGCTACTGAGCATACAGCTTATGACAAAATAATTGTCCAGTAATTACTCTAAAAGATGGAACAAAATCAAATTAAAATGGAGCAAATTGCCTTTTGCATTATGGCAAATGACATGTACTGACATATTCATGCTACGAAAACCTTTTTCTTTTTTTTTTTTGGTGAAGGCTGACCTATTATTGTTTGATGGTTAGGTGAGGAGTTTACTCCCTGTAAAATCTACTTCAACCCTCTCTTCAGAGGAAATGCCAACTTTATTGTTGCTACTGCTATAGGAGGCAATTTCATATTTAATATTTAAAATGGCATACATCTTACTCCATACATCTGTATGTTTAACAAGCATTAGCGGTCATATTGACTAAGAGTGTGCTATGTGCCAGGGACTATCTCAGGTAACTTACATGTTTAATTCATTTTAAACTGAGACATGGAGAAGCTGGGGATGTTGCCCAAAAGTTTCACAGAAACACAGATGTATATCCCTGATTTGAAACCAGGGAAGCTATGTCCAGATGAGTGTTGTCAGTGACAGAGCAGTGTGCCATGTACCTACATATAGACCAGACACTAGCGGATGGTCTTCTTGTTTCCATTTTTTAGAGATACAGTCTAACAATGATTGCTCATAGCATAAATGTAAAGATAAGTCATTATTTGAGTCGTATATGAATACATAGTAAACCTGTTCAATTACCTTTTAAATCTACTACATTTAGACTATTACTTTTACAACTGTGTTCTTTTGTTTGTTTGTTTGAAAGATGAGGACTTGATATGTTGCCCAGGCTGGATTCCGACTCCTGGTGTCCTCTCACCTCAGCTTCTCAACTGGGATTATAGGCTCACACCACAGTCCTGGCGTAGACTCTTGCATTTAAAGGTAGAGAGAGACAAGCAGATGTCATTGGAGAAAATCCACTGTGTATCAGATACCAAAGGGCAGAACTTCATGATTTGCTTCTGTTTTCCAGCCTCAGGAAATAGATTTTTTTTCATTGCACCTGAAAATAATGTCACACACGTAACTGAGTTTTGAGTTCAGAAAGAAGGATGTGACTTTCTGTTGACATCATTAATTTAACAAATATTTATTGAGCAATATAATAAAGTGAGTGCTATGATAAACATTCTCAATGGCAGGGGCAAGGAAATTTGAAGACTTCAGGAAGGAAATAGATTGTTTGGGCTGCCATAAAAAAAAAAAAAACATAGACCAGGTGGCTTAAACAGCATAAATTTGTTTTCTCACTATTCTGAAGACTGGAAGTTTAAGACAAAAGCTCCAGAAGTGTTGGTGTCTGGTGAGGGATCGCCCCTTGGGTTGCAGAAGGCCATCTTCACCCTGAGTGCTCATATAACCTCTTTTTATACACAAGGACAGAGAAAAGGCTCTCTGATGTCTCTTATTAAAACTCTCACCCTATTGCATCAGGAGCCCATCCTTATGACCTCGTTTAACCTTAATTACTTCCTTAGAAGCCGCATTCCCAAACACAGCCACACTTTTAACATAATGAATTGGCTAAAAACACACACATTCAGTCCATAATAGGAGATAAATGCTGCAACTGATTTCTTTAAGGAGAAATAAACAAATTTAGGGAGTGTGACATAACAACAAAGTCAGAGGTGTTCATTATTACTGTTGCTTTTGCTCTTGTTATTTTTTAAAAATACTCTATGCAGTGAAATACTAATATATTTGAAAATCTTGATGCCATGGACAGTTCTGAGGAAAGATAAATGATTAAGAGTAACTAGACTAATAGAAAAATATCAAATACATAGATAAATTAGAAGTGTAATCAAATAACTTAAAAGTTCAGAGGAGGGGGCACTGGCCAGCGTTGTTTTCAAACTCTCAAGGAAAGAATTGTCATGCTACAAAAGCTTCTCAGTAAAATTACCTGATACATAAAATAAACATTAATAACAATGGTTAGTATTTATGTTCCACTTCGCATTTGCTAGTACAGTGTAATATCTGTATTAGTTCAATTCTTTGTGTTGTTATCCTAGCATAATACTAAAAATTAAGAGGACCCGCATGACAAAAATACTTCTGAGAACATATGCAAAATTACATAAACTAATTTCTGTAGTAATTTGTACAGAAAATGTGTTATGTCCTTAAGAAGATATAAATAAGGAAATCTAATGGTATGATAATATATCAAAGACCTATTAAGAAAAATGATAATTGTAGTTGATGAAAAAGCATTTAATTAAATTCAGTGAAAAAGTAGAAGCAGTATTTGATTTAAAGGTGGAATAGAAAGTAATTTCCTTAACTTGAGGATAGTACTTGTATTATACAATGGTCAGATATAACACCGTTCTTACAAATGAAATGTCTCATGGATTTCACTCATTATTTTTATTTAACATTATACCAGAAATCCCAAGCCAAAATCAAGTAAGTTTTACCTATTGGGAATTATGAAGAAAAACTTATTTACAAAGCTTATGCATATATAACTTGAAGACTGAATAAAACCAGCACAAAATTCTTAACATGAATACAAGCCTGTAAAGTGGCCAATAAAATATAAAATTGTAAAATTATTAGAGTTTATCTATTTTGGATATTAATCAGGAGGGATAAGGGGGAGAAATATGCTGTCCACAGCAGTAACAGGGACAAAAACATGCAGTACTTCAGAAAACAATATTCTATAGGGGGAAAACACAGATATTACTCAGAAGCATGAACAATTTTAACTGAACAACATAGTATGTTTTCATTGAGAAGAGCCATTTTTGGCATGTCATGTTATTTCAAATTATTTAAATAAATACTATTAGATATTTGTTCAAAATACTAAACCAGTTTCTTCTCTAAGGATGCCCTTTACAAAAATAATTCTAAAATTATCTGGAAGTATAAACAGGTTATATATAAGGTCTGACAATTAAGTTCATGAACTTGCCACCATGTGCTTAAATTGGCAACACTGTACAAGCAGCTAGGAAAGGTTTCATGGCCTTGGTGGATCAATGTCTCACAGCTGTGTGCACAATGCTGTGTGGTGGAGTCCTGCTGAGTGGGGTCATTAATGTTGTTGCTTTTGTGTGCTATCAAGAACACGGCAGAGCTTGAATTAGGGCAATAAGCAGACATTAAATTTCCTATTTAATTTGGCATAAGTGTAAATGAAAGCAGGGATAATTAGTCCAAGTTTACGGAGATAATGCCTTTTATTGATAAAAGATAATACTTAGTAAGTCTAGATTTGATAAGAGAAGTTCTTTCCTCTTTAGGAAAAGATAAAAGTCTTCATACTTGTTTGTAAGTATATGTATCCTGAAAAATGCTTGTGAATTTTCATCTAGTTTTCTCCCTTCTGTAAATCAATCCTAACAAGATAATCAGAATTATAGTTGTAGCATAACGTAAAAATGGCACATTTTGATGTTCATATTAGAATGTTTATGGCCAGTGTAAAACATGCAGAAAACAGCACTGTAAAAATGCATTAAATGTTTTTCTGAGAGGAAAGTATCACTAATGAAGAAAGGTCAGAGCAGCCAGTAAATGAGCAGAACTAATTAGAACATTGCAAAAATTCATCAAATTGTGCATCAAAACTGTCAGCTGACTACCAGAAGCATAGCAGACCAAGTAAACATTAAAACAGAACAGGAAAATCTTAACTGAAAATCTTGACATGAGAAAGGTGTGTGCAGAAGTGGTCCCAGCGGAGCTCACCAGTGAACAAAAGCAAAGAGCTCACCCAGCACTATCTGTGAGGGATTTTTTAGCCAGTAAACAGATAAACTGTACTGGGACACCCCCACCACCTGATCTGGCCCCCAATGACTTTTGTCTTTACTCGAAGATAAAGGAAATATTGAAAGGAAGACACTTTGATGATATTCAAGACATCGAGGGTAATATCATATGATGACAGCTCCGATGACCATTCTAAAAAAATTGAAAGATTGCTTTGAAAAGTGGTCTAGGTGCTGGCGTCAGAGCAGAGCTTCCCAAGGGGAGTACTTCAAAGACAACCATAGTGGTGTTCAGCATTGAAGTGTGTAGCACTTTTTCTAGGATGACTTTACAAACTTAATTGTCAGATCTCATGCTATTGAAGAAAATAATTATGAGAGTGTAAATTAATGTAAATAACTTAAAACATGTTATAACACTGTAAGAATAAAAATATAAATGGGATAAAATAGACACCCTTAAAATAAACTTATATACAAATAGGAAAGTAATAAAACATCATAAAATAATCTGCCAGGGAAGAATTGGTTAGGCATTTGAAAAATATATTATGGTATTCCTCACTATATATAAAATATGAAAATGATTCCAAGAAATTAAAAAACTAATATAAAACCTAATATAAAATGAATAAAAATTAGAATAACATTGATTTGACTGATCTTTACTTAACAAGATTTTTCTAAGTCTAAATACAAAAAGAAATAAATAAGGGGCAAATAAAATATATTTCACTACATAAAATGTAATAACTTTTGTATGCCAAAAATACAAAACAAAATCAAAGAACAATTTACCAAAAACTTTGAAACAAATATGAAATTGGAGGGATATTACCATTGATAAACATAACGAATACAAAGTTCCTTTAATTCAGCAAGTTAAACAGTAAAAGCAATTTGGGAAATAGATGAACAGGCAATCTATTTCTAAATAAATATAAATAGACAATAAATATCAGCTTACTTCACTAGTAAGTAAAAGTAACTTAAAACAAAAGCTTAACAAATCACATATTTCTTATCAAATCCAAAAGGGTGCATAGATCATAAAAGATAATAGTTAGTAAGTCTAGATTTGATAAGAGAAGTTCTTTCCTCTTTAGGAAAAGATAAAAGTCTTCATACTTGTTTGTAAGTATATGTATCCTTAAAATTGCTTATGAATTTTCATCTAGTTTTCTCCCTTCTGTAAATCAATCCTAACAAGATAATCAGAATTGTAGTTGTAGTATAATGTAAAAATGGCACATTTTGATGTTCACATTTGAACGTTTATGGCCAGTGATTGGTGAATGGTTAAATTAGTTATAGTACACTCATACTGTGAAATATTATCCAGCCATTAAAAAATCAAGATTTTTCTCTTTTTTGCTTTTATTATTATTTTTGACACATAAGTGTATATGAGTATAGAGTACTTACAGAGTACAGTAAAATATTTCAATACATATATACTTTTGACTCTGTTAACCAACCTTTGGTGACCCCCCTTTTCCACTTCCCTCCCCTGGCCTCTAGTAACCACTCAGTACTCCCTACTTCTGTAAGATCAACGTTTTTAGCTTCCACAGATGAGTGAGAAAATGTAGTATTTATCCCTCTGTATCTGGCTTATGTCACTTAATGTCTTTCAGGCTCATCCATGTGGCCAAGAATAATGAGATTTTGTTTTTTTAATTGCTAAATAGTATTCCACTGTGTATATATACCGCATTTAGCTTATATATTCATCAACACTTAAAGTTAATTCTATATCTTGGCTATTGTGGAAAAAAAGAAAAGGTTTTTCCTTGGTGACTTGAACAAATGCTCACAACTAAATAAGTTTAAAAATGCCAGAGGAAAAAATCTCTTTATGTCTTGGTTCTCACTATTGTTTTAAAAAATAGCATTCACAGTTGGTAATTGAAACCAGGTAGGGCCCATCACAGCACTCTGGGAGGCCAAACTGTCATTTGTACATAGATCATGAATACGTTTATGCCATTATGGGATTCAGTGTGTTGATTATTTGTGTAAATTGGTGTGCTTACATGCTACTAATCAACATAGCCTTCACCTCATTTACCCAATTACAGCATTAAGACATTTGTGTTCTACACCTGATAGATCCGACTTGTACTTGCAATATGCTCCATAGGTGTGGTCCCCCCACTAACCCTCCCTCTATCAACCCACCCCCTTCCCTTCCCCTCTCCCTCCCCTTCCCTCCTTCATGCTAGGCTATAGTTGTGTTTCATTTTTCATATGCAAGTATGAGTGATTATAAATTGGTTTTATAAATTGGTTTCACGGTAGTACTGAGTACATTGGATATTTTTTTTCCCCATTCCTGAGATACTTTACTAAGAAGAATATTTTCCAGCTCCATCCATGAACATAAAAGAGGTTAAAGTCTCCATTTTTTTTAATGCTGCATAGTATTCCGTGGTATACATATACCACAATTTATTAATCCGTTCATGGTTCAATGGGCACTTGGGCTTCAGCAAGAGGATATCTTGAGCCCAGGAGTTTGGGGTTGCTGTGAGCTATCACAAAGCCAGTGCACTCTAGCCTGGGCAACAGAGTGAGACATTGTCGAAAGAAAGAGAGAGAGAGAAACTAGATAGGTAAATAATTAAGATAACTACATAAATTTATACAGTGAAGACGAGAAAGAAAAATACTGCTATTAATTCTATGAATTGCATTGTAGAATGCTCTTGTTTACTTGTGTGTGTGTGTTCAGAATTGTATACAATAAACATTAAGTTCATATACAGAAGATCAGACTTACTTCAATAAGAGATTGAGGTGTTCATATGGAGCTTTACCAATAGTTCAAGGACGCAGTCAAGGAAGAGTCAGAAAGAGGACATCCTACTAGTCTCCACCACCCTCCTCTTCACATCAGCACATAGTCTTTGGTCCGCAACAATCGAAGTCCCCATTGTCAGCTCACACAATGGGGCAGCTAAGTGATAAGACATCTCCATTTTGTACAGTTGATGTGACATTCTCTAGGGAGCCGTGCCTCAGAAATCCATCAAAGTTTAGGCTTGTTTACAGCGAGCAGTCCTAAATCAAGAACATCTTTTCCAAAGTATTTCATAGATAAGAATTCTCCTTCCAGCAAATATTCTTACTCTGTCCTCCTATAGATCCAGTTATTGTGTTTAGGAGAAGATTGGACCAGGTCACTACCCTTCTCTCTGATTTCCAGGGAGCATCTCCCTGGGAACAGGGGGATCACAAGCTTGCTGCTTTAACTTCTTCCTCCCCAACATTACTTTTACAATAATTCATTTTAAAAAAGAAACAATGAAAGGGAAAAAAAAAAGAACACTCAAACCACAGGTGTTTAATATAAATTGGAGGAGACCAAGACAACACCAGCATCGGTTGTAACAGTGGTTCATTACAATAATCTAGGAAGTAAGTACTATAGCTTTAAACAATGAAGTGACAATAGGACGGGGAAAGGGAGTGAGATTCACTGAATACTGCAGCTTTTCAGTTGATTAAATGTAGTAACCAGAGAGCCCTGGTTAGGGGAGATGAAGAAAGAAATGTGGTTTCCCATTGGAGCCTTAGGCAGGTATATGGACAATGTAGCTATTTATGGAGATAGAGAAATCAGGGGAGCACCATAGGAGAGGATGGAGGTTCTTAAATAAAAGATAAGAGAAGTGTAATTTTATTTAAATTCTGATAGAAAACAACCAATCCAAACATAGAAATGGAAAATGTAGGAAAAATGAAAGACGATCTATGAAATGAGGTTACATTACTCATTTAGATGCCAGACTTTAATGAAGGGTCAACCTTCGCTGTGAGGCTAGATGTCTGCTCCACTGTGGTGGCAGGGAAGGAAACACGAAAGATCTCTTTTTGATGTATTCTCTTTTGGTGGCCTCGATTTCTCTTTTATATTCACAAAATATGGCACTTCTTCTGAATATATAAGTCCTTAGTAAAATGAATATTCAAAAGATTGTTTATTAGGAACAAAGTCAAGGCAAGAGGACTAGATGGTCCTTGAGTGTGGTTCATTCAGACTGTGGAGCCAAATGAATTTCCTGATGCAAGAAAAGCACTCTCCTCCAAGGTTTGAGGTATTCGTCTCTCAAAGATGAACAGTTTCTGACCCTTGAACTTCTACTTCTAAACTCCACTCTTCCACCTTTCTCTTAATAACAGCGTCTTCTTTTAAGTATGTTATTAGTTCATTTTTGGATTACTCAGCTGCACAATGTTTAAACTAGATTTATTCCTGAAATCTCTTCAGCTACACTTTCATCATATTATCTCTTAGGCCTCCGACTTCTTTGTGGTTCATCTTTCTATGTTAGCTCTTTCTGGTTTATTCTCTTATTGTAAATTGAAGTTTCAAAAGCTCCTCATTAACTACAGTGATGTGTTTTTATTTCATCATAGTAAAGCTGGCGCTAATTAGTTTCACATGAATTCAAAAGATGATCAGCCTGCAAAATTTGGTCTGAGCCTGAAAACGTTGCCATGGCAATGCCCCGTCTAACCCAGCGTTTACTTCTATAGGTAGATAGACACTTTCTCACTCCTACAGCTTCTTCTTAGTATCTGTTAACAACCTTTGATATTCATGATGGTGCTTGTTTTGTAACTATTAGAGTTCTCCAGAGAAACAGAACCAATAGGAAAGAGTTTGTATTAATATATACAGAATATATGTAGAAGCAATTTTATGTACATCAAAAGGATTTGTTATAAGGCATATACATAGAAAGAAATTTCTTATGAGGTATTGGCTTACATGATTATGCAGACTGCAAAGTCACAATTTGCCATCCGCAAGCTGGAGAACGAGAAACAATGGTGGTGTAGTTTGAAAGACTGAGCAACAGAGAGCCCATGATGTGGATTTCATTCTAGGTCTGAAGGCTTGAGAACAAGACCTGAGGACTGAAGATCCATGTACCAGCTCAGTAAGTCAGGCAGAGAGTAAATTCATCCTTGCTCCTCCTTTTTACTCTTTTCAGGCCCTGAAGAGATTGGATGCTGTATACCCATGTTAGGGAGGGCAGCCTGCTTTTCTCAGCCCACCAACTCTGACACTAATCTCTTTTAGAACCGCCCTTAAGACACACCCACACAGAAATAATGTTTAACCATTTATTTGGGCATCCTGTGGCCTGATCAAATTAACACATAAAATTCACTATCACAAACTATACACTACAAGAGTAAGAATATTATACTTGATAAAAGGGTACAAGGAAAGAGCCAAGGAGGGTAAAGCAGTTGATTTCCCCTTGATTCATAACACATAAAATTAACTATCACAAACTACACATTAAAAGAACAAGAATATTATACTAGAGAAAAGGGTATAAGGAAAGAGCCAAGAAGGCTAAAGCAGTTGATTTCCCCTTGATTTACTGCATTGTCCTCTACACTGGACAAAAGCCTCAGGTTGTTATGGGCCAGTGATTAGGGGAAATGTTCCGAGAGAAATGTTGTATATGTCTCAGTGAATTCAGAGCCACTAGAGTCAGCAGCAAAACTTGACTCAGCTGGCCCATTTTTTATCTGCAACATGAACCCAGAAACCCTGGCTACCAGGGTTCTGAGGTCAGGGTCCAGCTGAATTTCAGAGCCCCGGCCCTCACAGGCAATTCGTAGGAGCACGAGTGAGGCGGCACCAGTGGATTTTCAGAGGACAAACAAGGTGGGTGGGGACAGTAACTACCAGAAGGCCCTGGAGTACTTTCTTAGTCTTTTGAAGAACAACTATGGGACACTTAGAAGAAGAGAAATTCCTGGTGTTAAGACCAGTTAAGGATGAAACTATCACAATATGGTCATCAAAAGTATGTAGCCCACTATAGTGGTCTCCTAAGATCTAGGGAATTTGAAATACAAAAATTTTTAGAGAAGTAATTCTTTACTCTGTTTAAGTAATGATTAAAATCGATACTTGTATAATAAAGCCTTTAAAAATATTAACTGAGGGTATCGTGTGGAAAACTCTGGGACATACTGTAATTTTTATTTAAATGCATCCTTTTGTCTTCCCTGATTGTTTTTAGGCAACCTCTTTGAGGATAATTTCCAAAGCTGACTCAACAAAGCAGCACATAAGGAATTCATCTGAAAGGGAATGCGCCTAGCAGGGGTGTAACTGTCGTCCAGCCCTGGATCAGCAATTAATGTGTCATTAGCTTGTGTTCCTTGAGTGACTTTATAAGCGCCCCAATAATAAAACAAAGCTAGACTCCTTCACTGCTCTAATTCACTTTCCTATACTCACTTGCAGGCTGGAGGCCACGGTTCCTGACCATTGGTTTCCAGAATGAGAGCAAAGAGGAAAGCATTAGTGAATCTAGTTTATTCTAATGAACAAATGACTCCAGAGTAATATATTATAAAATAAAATTTCATTCATATAATTCATAGAAGTCTTGCAATTTGTAAATTGGAATTCATTTCTCAATATATATTTTTAAAGAAACACATTATGGAATCAAGCTGCCTGTGTCCAAATCTTGAGTGCCCACTTACTGTGTGACCTTAGCAAATAAATGCATGTTAGTTTCCTCATCAGTAAAATTAGATTTCATAATTCATATGGTTGCTATGAGATTTGAAGGCTTTAATATTTGTAAAGTGCTTAGAACTATGCTTGGCACACAGGAGATACACACACGCATTTGGTAAATGAACAAAAACAAATACATTTTTCTGAAGATTAAATGGTGAAATTTTTATTAGAGTCTTAGCCTGGTGCCTAAACATTGCAAATCATCAATCACTGTTAGGTCCTGGTCACTCACAAAACATATGGTGAGAGCAAGAATATGCCAGGCATGATTCAGGCACTCAGGGCTGAACTCTAGGTCAAAGCACCCAATCTCTGCCTTACAAGCTTAGTTACAGTTCAGCAGAGGTGACATTAATCATATACTCATGCAAATCTACGTAAAGTTGCTATTGTAGCAAATTCTGTGCAAAAATGTACTTGGGAGCTTTGACTTAGTATGTCGTGGGGAGGTCGAGGGGCTGTCATTAATCGTTCCCTAAGTAACTTCTAGCAGACTTGAGAGCTGAGAAGTGAAAAGGAAAAATCAGTGAAGACGAGCGAAACTGTTCCAGGGAAAGGCAGGGTTAGTGCGGTGATCTCATGCCAGGACAGGCAGAGTGACACGGATGAAATACAGAAGTGGCATGCAGCAGGGCTGGAAACACAGATGGTTTCCCCTCCATCTAGGACCATTTAAGCCACATAGATTTTTTTTTTAATTTCACTTTAAATGCAATCTGAAATTCATGGGTAGCCTTAAACAAAAGGGTAACATGTGATCTGTGGGTTGAAACATTATACTATTGCAGAGATTCTTAAATTTTAGCACATCAGAACCACTTGGAGGGCTCTTTAAAACAAGCTGCTGGGCCTCACTTCAATGTCCCTGATTCCATAGGGGGATTAGGGTAACAGAACTCAAAACAGAATCCAGGCAATGCTAACGTGATGCTCCTGGCCTGCGGCCACACTTTGAGGATCACTGTAAACCAATGGGAAAGACTGAAAGTGGTGCCAGGCAGACCACTTAGAATTCAATGTCAGTATTCCATACAAGAGATGATAGGCACGTGCTCTAGGGAAATGCAGAGAAGTCAACAAACCTAAGGAGCTTTTAGGAGGTACAATTGTCAGCATTCAGTGCTAGGTTGGGTGTAGATACAAAGGCTAGAGAGATGTCAAGGAGAATCACCTGGGTTACCTTCTCTCCCTTATCATGCAGAAAAAAAGCATTCTCACCTTGAAAGTCAGAAAAGATAGTAATATATCAGCCCGAAATGAGAGCTTACGGGTTTACTTGAAAGGTTCCCTGGGCCTTCTTTGGCTAGGTGTTAGGGGCTGAAACTTGACAATAATTATAGAAAGTGCCAGTGCCAACAGCCAAGTTATGAAAGATTACTGTCCTCCAGGGTGGCAGAAAGCATGTTCTGGGAAAGTGCCAGAAAGGGACCTCCTGGTCCTGTCTTCTCTGGCATTCTCTATAGACAGGTGGAACATTAGCCAGATTATACTTGGGCTTAGAGTCAGATCTGATGGCTCTAGCTGTAGCTAAAGCCAGTAAGTAGAGCTTTTGAGGTGAATAATGACAGCAATTAAAAACTAGTGATTGAGCAGAGAGGGGAGTGAGAGCAGATGAAAGATCAAACTAAAAAAGAACTTAATCCCTCAACAGAAAAGAAAATTTCAAAGGGAGTGAATATAGAAAGTGTCCAAAATAAAGGAATTTTCAGTGCAGGAAAAGTGGCAGTTGGCAGCTCCATTGCCAGTGGAAACAAATGTCTGAGACACAAATAAAAGCAAAGGAAGGAATAAAAAAGAAGACTTTCATTATGTTGTCCAAAGATGAAGACACTGTAGAGAAAAGCCAGGGGACTGTTAGTATGTGCTAGAGAATGTAATATTCAGGGAAAGCATTGGTGACCAAAATCCATATCATTTAGTGGCACATTCCTCAGAGTTTAAAGAAATACAACAGGTTTATCCTTGGAAATACCAGAGATTATATCTAACAATCTTTGAGAAAGGTTCAGAAACACAAATTTAATAGCATTCCAGAGATCAACCAGTGTCATTTTGCCAAAAGTAAATGGGATTTCTCCCAAAGGCAGGAGGCATTTGGCTCAGAATGTAATGGGGAAAATTGTGGGAACTTAGAGCAGGAATGCCCATGAGAGAAGTTAAATAGAATTCGAAGCTTCAAAGGAATCTTTGAAAGTGAAGTGATGAATATATAAAGTTTTGCCATACTTCCAAGCAAGATATAATTTGGTGTATAATAGTGAAAGTGCAAAATTTTGTCTTGTAACTGTTCTTAGCAAAAAAATCACGGGAGAACAGTGAAAGCAAAATAAAACAATAAAAATAAATAAATAAGTAAGCTAGGCAAATTTAACATGAACATTCAATGTAGTATTCAGAAGACTTTTTCAGAATCTCATACTAATATGATGATACTGTATATCATTATGGTTATGTAACAAGTTAATTATTCTTTGAACCCTTCTAAACAGATCACTAATAGTTGAGAGTCAATACCACCAAATACCTAAACTCTGAATAGAGTCAATGGTTTATAGACAGTGAAAATATTTCTATGAAGTTTTGAGAATTTATACAATATTGGGTATTTTAATTTGGTTGGTTTTTTTAAAAATTCAAATAAATATAGATTCAGGCAAGTGACATCTAAAGATTTTGGAAAGAGGAGAAAATCAAGAAGAGGAGAATGTAATTTGGATTTTTTGCTTATTAGGGGTGTGGGGTTTTGTGTTTGTTTCAAACAATAAAACCAATTATAACTACTATAATTAGTTATTGGAAAGTTATGGAGTCCTCTTGAAACTGAAGGAATAGTGAAAGAACCGTGCCCAGGAAGGTGGGAGGCAGTGCAGCTCCATGGACCCTGGTAGCAGAATTTACATAATTATCTTTTCAGAGAGCCCACTGTGATTAATTGGCTCCACTATTTTTCACCCTGGGTTGGCTCTTCCCCTCAAATTTTGAAGTCCTAGAGAGAGTGTGAATAACCTGGATTCCCTCCTCAACACCGGTTAGGGAAAAGGGAGATATCTACAAAGTAAGATGTAAGAGATATCTACACCCAAAGATATCCACAGAGGACAGGCAATATTTCACTAGGAAATTGGCACACTCTTATCAGAGGAAAAGAGAATGATCCCAGTGTAGGAATGGAGAGAGGGTGATTCCTTTCCTCTACATCATAAGAGGGAGGAAACATCCCTAACCAGAGACAAGTTAACAAGAGAAAAGCATAATAAATTTATTTGATCATAGTTTCATATGACATAGGAGTTATCAGAATGAAGACTCAAAGACCCAGGAAAAACTATCCACTTTTAGGCTCAGGTTCAATGAAGAATGGACAGCAACATGGGAAAATGACTGGACAAAAAAGGGTATGATCTAGTGCTAGTAGACTGAGTGGGGAAACCCAGCAATACCTGTCTGTTTCGATTCTTCTTGGCCTCTCAGTAGCATTCCTTCCTTCTAGTATGGAGCAAGACTCTCTGAAATGCAGGTCTCATGACCTACAGTCAGACAAGGTACATCATAAAATTTCTTTACCAGTTCTTACACAGAAAGGCAAGGGAAAATGAGAGTACTATGTTTGGGTTTTATGACTGGATTTGGAGAAAATGGGTCCTTGTGGCCAGGCACACTGGCTCACGCCTGCAATCCTAGCACTGGGAGACCAAGGCGGGTGGAATGCCTGAGCTCACGAGTTTGAGACCAACCTGAGCAAAGAGTGAGACCCTGTCTCTACTAAAAATAGAAAAAGTGAGGCAAGAGGATTGCTTGAACTCAAGAGTTGGAGGTTGCTGTGAGCTATGATGCCATGGCACTCTACCCAGGGCAACAGCTTGACACTCTGTCTCAAAAAAATAAAAAATAAAAAATAAAAATGAGTCCTCATGTCTATGACTGCCTTGGGGAAGACCAATTCTGGTTTCTATCACTTGCCTGAGAAAGAATGAGGGGCAAAAGATAAGACAGGAGAAGGTCAGAGAAAAACTTTGTCTTAGATGTAGTTCTTGAGGCCTTCACTAAATTTAATTCACCCTTCAATTTTTCAATTTTTCAGTGATTCATTTGTACTCTTGCGAGTCAATGTGAGTTGATTTAAGGAGTCCCAGCTTGTTCTAAAGTTGTTTTCAAATGGTCTGTGTCTTTTTACATGTCTTCACCACTGACCAAAAGTCTTATTAGGAATGGTTTGATCATGCATCTCCAGAAGGAGAGGAAGCGTGCTACACTGTGATGGTCATATATGTCGGCCCAAGAGAAAATCTCTTCCAACTTCACTGCCCTCCTAGTGTGAGGAGACACGGGAGGTCAATAGAAGCAATAGGCAGTGGCTGCAGTGTTTTAGACAAGTAATGAATTCTATTCTATAGTATGCTCCTGTTCTTTCCAATTAAAATAAAAATTCACTATCTTCCTCCCAAAAAAAGCCCAAACAAAACTTAGAGTACTACTCGCTGAAGAAGGTACCTGTTCTCCTTTGTTTCACATTTTTCTCCCTAACAGCTTGACATTTGTCTATGTTTGTGTTGAGAATCACAACTCAAAACTTGTTCTATGTCAACTTCTCTTCCATTCTTTAACACTCAGTAGAGCATTCTTAAAGAATGACTAGAGGTAATCTCTTAATGAAAAACTGAATCATGTGCACACCAACTCTTATTAGGCAGTATGATTCTGGGTTTTGTTTGTTTGTTTGTTTTGTTTTTCCTGAGACAGAGCCTCAGGATAAGGCTCTATCCCCTGGATAGAGTGCCATGGCATCACAGCCCACAGCAACCTCCAATTCCTGGGCTCAAGCGAGTCTCCTGCCTCTGCCTCCCAAGTAGCTGGGACTACAGGCGCCCGCCACAACGCCCCAGCCATTTTTTGGTTGCAGCCATCATTGTTGTTTGGCAGGCCTGGGCTGGATTCGAACCCGCCAGGTCAGGTGTACGTGGCTGGTGCCTTAGCCCATTGAGCCACAGGCGCCGAGCCTGATTCTGGTATTTTTAATAGAAAAATCTTCAAATTACATTCTTTCTTAGTACTTGAAACTAGTAAAAAAATTGAAAAGGTTTAATTATCCTTTTTGCTGTTTTTAACTTGCTTATGCTGTAAATTTATTGCTGTGTCTGATGAAAACCGTAGTTACACTACTGCAGGTATTTTAAAAATAAGTTGGATTGATTAACAGTTCAAGACGTGTTGAGCATCCAGCCAAACTTTAGTTATGAGGAGTAGGAGAAAAGGTTTCTGTCAAGGGGTGTCAATTTAGCCCTAGGAAGCAAACTTTTCTGACAGCTCTGTACCATACAGGGGTTACTGAGTAACTGCCCCTATTATTTAGCCATTGACCTTGGCAGCAGTGAAAACTTGAAAGAGAGGGTGCTCAGAGAATTACCAAGAAGAACCTCAAGTAATGCAAAATGTCCAGCAAGCAAGAAAACTGAGAACCACACAGTAAAAGGAGCATTGTTTCTACCCAGTGCTGGATTCTTTCTCATTAGGCTAAAAAAAGAGGGAAAAGTTCTGAGTAAATGCCAAATTCGAGACACAACAGGGTGGCAAAACTGGGAGATTTTGTCATCTTATAGTAGGATTACCTATATGCCCATTTTAATGGCAGTTGTTGTGTGCAGGTTATGTGTCTAATGCGTGGAGAAGTCGACCAAGCACGTTTTCATTCATTCACGTTTTGTTCATTTTGGTGTATATAGTTACCTCGCAAGCATAGTACCTTGTAGATAAATGGGACTCAGCAATTCAGCCATTCATTTGTATTAACATTCATTAAGCACCTATTGGACTATATTTTGGTGATGAGAACGCATCCATGGAGAAAACAAAACCCCTCAGGGAGTTTACATCTGGTATTACCAAGATAATTGCATAATGTGGCTGCAATCTGGGTAATCGGTTATCTAAAATGTCATCTAATACCCAGAGTCCAGAGCCAGGTGGGCAGGGTTTAAAAGTATGCTCTGTCACTTACTGAGTGACTTCGGGAAAATTTCTAAGTTTCATAACCATGTGGGGCCTCAGTTTCTTTGGGATTGTAACAAGTAGATATGAGTGATCTTCAAAGAAGGGTACAAGAAGGCAAGAAAGAGCACAACCCAATGGTCAAGCTAGTTACTCTATCGCCAGCCTTCAATTTTCTCATCTATGAAGGACTGGGAAAAGATAGCTTCCTTCATAGGGGTTCCAGGAGGATTAAAGGAAATGATGTGTGTAAAGTGCTTGGCATGGAGCCTAGCAGAAAGTGAGCCTTTACTAAATGGTGGCTATTACAGCTTTAACCTGATTATATTGAACTGACATCATTTATTTAGTGAGGTTTTGCCACTGCACTTCAATTTTAAAAAGATTTAAGGAAACTTTCAATTAGAGCATTTCTAAAAATCATTAAACATTAGTCTCATGGAAAGAAAACACTGCCGTATGCAGACAACCTTTAATGCTCGTGCATATTTTAAAGATTAATGTTGTTCCTATGAAAAGGAGACCCTTCCAATAAGATTTTTAAGTCTGTAAATCTCAGGGTCTAGACAGAATTGAGATATTGTCCTATTAGCTAAATTTATAAAGTAGGGTCAAATGTAAATAAACTCCCATAAACTTACTCTTGAATCACATTATAATATATTTCAATATTCTTTATTGTTAAATTTTTGTATTTTGGCATCTGTGTTCAAAGTGCAATTAATGTCTTAAAATACTTTCTATATATTTTATGAATAAAAAAGATTATATTCTGCCTCATAAAATTAGGTAGATTTCTTATTTTCTGTTTTCTAGAACGATTTGTTAAGGAAAAAAAAGTGGAGCATTATTCCCTATTGATTGACTTATTGATAGCAAGTCTTGCAAAACCATCTAGGCCTAATGTTTATTTTGAGTTGTTGTTTGCTGTTTATGAATTCCATTTCTTTAACTTTTCTTTGTTTAATCAGAATTTGCTTCTTCTTGTACCAATGTTGGTATTTCTCTGGTGGTGCAAAAATACCATTTGTTAAATCATCTTTCAATTTTTTTTTTTTTTTCGATTCAGAGTCTCACTTTGTCACCCCTGGTTGAGGGCCATGGTGTCATAGCTCACAGCAACCTCAGACTCTTGGGCTCAAGCGATTCTCTTGCCTCAGCCTCCCAAGTAACTGGGACTATAGGTGCCCACCACAACAACACGTGGCTTTTTTTTTTTAAGAGATGGGGTCTCATTCTAACTCAGGCTGGTCTCACCTCCCAGCGTGCTGGGATTGCAGACATGAGCCACTGCGCCCGGCCATCTTTCAAATTTATTAACATAAAATTACTCAAAGTTGTTGTTTCTAATTTTTAACCTATGTTAAATCAATAATTATTTATCTTTTTTGATATTAAATTTGTATTTACCCTTTTTCTTTATTACCATTGCCTGAAGTTTGTCTTAATATTTTTTAAAACTCAGGACATCATTAATCATCTCAAATTTCTGTTCCCTAACTTTTTTTTCCTCTTATTTCTTTAACTTTGTGCCATTGTTCTTTGTCTGGATTCTTGTATTGACCTATCAATTAATTAATTTCCTAAAGAATGTGCAAGCCTGTAAATTTCCTTCTAAGCACTGTTCTACCATACTACAAAATTTGGCCATTAGTGCCTTCAATATCATTTAATCCTGAATAACTGGACTTCCTTCTTAATTCCATCTTGATTTTCTCTGTAGTCCAAGAATTAATTAGTAGTTTAATTACTGGACATATTTAATACATTAAATTTTCTATTTTCTTTTTGTTATTGACTATAGGACTGAATAATTACAGTAAGCTACAGTCTTTGCATCCAATATTTCAATTCTGGGCATGTCCTAGAATGCAGTTTCTATAATCTTTGGACTCACAATCAGGCTTCATTACTCAGAGAATGTCATATCCTTTAAGAAAATCTACACGGCAAAAGAATATGATATTTAAGTGTTCATATACAGTTATGTAATTAAATGAAGGACAATCTCTCCCTTTTTCTGGAGGAAACATCTAATTTTTCTATACCAGTTTTATTAATATTATGAAATACTTTAATGAATCTGATGTTGATAGGTCATATTTTTCTGGTGAGAAGAACAATATGAGTTTGAGAGTCTCGGTAAGAATTTGATCAAGAAACAGTTTCAGAAATATATTACATATTATATCTTTAAGTTCATATCCATAAAAGAGGCATGAATATCAAAGAGGAAAACTTTGTAGATGCTTTAAAAAAAAAGCTTTAACTCATCTTTTTAGCTATAATCTGCTAAAATTTATGAGATCAAAATTATTCTCCATTAAATACAACTCTTTTGAGAATCCATTTACTTTAATTTTACAATACCAATAACATTTTAATACAAAAAAAAAACAATTTTTTAAAGCCTCGATACCACATAAGTAAGAATACACAAGTAAAAACATTTTTGTGATACCAGTAGAACATTTGATTTTTACATCTTTATGGATATTGGATGTTCTAATAGACTAAACAAAGAAAATGGTTTTTTAAAAAGTGAATAAAAATAAGGCAATGAAGTATTTAAATTTATTGAAATTTACATCAGTGAACTTATTTAATTGTATATAAGTTGCCATTTTTTATTAGATGACTATACTGATATGTATGTAAATAATGAATATAAATTTATGCCAAGCAATAAAAACATAACTTTTTCCTTTGAAAAATTTGCTTTTCTATTGAATTCCATCTGAGCTTCAAAGTTATATTAGAGTCTCAATATATTAGTAAGTTATTACATCAGCTGGGAAATGTTCATCAATCTGATGTGCCTGCAGAAAACTAAAAATCTTAGTCATGGGTTTGGTGATAACATTATGTGGTACCAATTTTCTACAAGCAAATAAAAATAGAAAAGGTAGGCATAGCATTGAAAAAAAAGTTACTTGGCTTGAAGATATGCTGGTACATTTAGAACCAATTCTGAATCATTATTTGTAGGGAAGAGTGCACGGGAAACTTCCTTTTAAAAGCAGTTTCTTGGCTTCTGTTTCTCTCAATGGTTTGAAAATATTGAAAGGAAAATTCAGCTGAGTTTGTGATGAAGGATATTTTAGAATAGACCACATGTTTATCTCATATTGTTTGTAATGATTATCTCTTGTTCTCTGCTCCTACCTACCCTTCTGTCTTTCTCTGTTTCAGAAAAAACTATGACATCAACATCCAAAGGAATTCTCCGCCCATTCTTAATCGTCTGCGTTATCCTGGGCTGCTTCATGGCATGTCTGCTCATTTACATCAAGCCCACCAACAGCTGGATCTTCAGTCCAATGGAGTCAGCCAGCTCTGTGCTGAAAATGAAAAATTTCTTCTCCACCAAAACTGATTATTTTAATGAAACCACCATTCTGGTGTGGGTGTGGCCGTTTGGGCAGACCTTTGACCTTACATCCTGCCAAGCAATGTTCAATATCCAAGGATGCCATCTCACAACAGACCGTTCACTGTATAACAAGTCCCATGCAGTTTTGATCCATCACCGAGACATCAGTTGGGATCTGACTAATTTACCTCAGCAGGCTAGGCCACCCTTCCAGAAATGGATTTGGATGAATTTGGAATCACCAACTCACACTCCTCAGAAGAGTGGTATCGAGCACTTGTTCAACCTGACTCTGACTTACCGCCGTGACTCAGACATCCAAGTGCCTTACGGCTTCTTGACAGTGAGCACCAACCCCTTCGTGTTTGAAGTGCCAAGTAAAGAGAAATTGGTGTGCTGGGTTGTAAGTAACTGGAATCCTGAGCATGCCAGGGTCAAGTATTACAATGAGCTAAGCAAAAGCATTGAAATCCATACCTATGGGCAAGCATTTGGAGAATATGTCAATGATAAAAATTTGATTCCTACCATATCCACTTGTAAATTTTACCTTTCTTTTGAAAATTCAATCCACAAAGATTACATCACAGAAAAGCTTTACAATGCTTTTCTGGCTGGCTCTGTTCCTGTTGTTCTTGGGCCCTCTAGGGAAAACTATGAGAATTATATTCCTGCAGATTCATTCATTCACGTGGAAGATTATAACTCTCCCAGTGAGCTAGCAAAGTATCTGAAAGAAGTTGACAAAAACAATAAGTTATACCTTAGTTACTTTAATTGGAGGAAGGATTTCACCGTAAATCTTCCACGATTTTGGGAATCACATGCATGCTTGGCTTGTGATCATGTGAAAAGGCATCAGGAATATAAGTCTGTTGGTAATTTAGAGAAATGGTTTTGGAATTAAAATTTTTCATCATTTGCACACTAGGTAAAATATTTTTTTGCAATATCTTCCAAATTTTGAGGATAAGAAAAGAAAAAATACTCTACTTTTGTGTCACAATTTATTTTTTGCCATCCTCTCCGGAGTAACATGTATATTTTGGTGGTAATTTTTAAAAGTTCAGCATTTGCAATCATTCCATTTGGTTTTAAATTATCCTGTATATACCTAATTACATTCGTGGCAAAATAATTTATTCTTCACTATCATTTGTAAACATTTTTCATTCACAGTTTTGTAATTGTCCATAATATAAGTTTGTGATTTGATTATTGTTTCTACACTGATCAGCTATTTAATCTATTTCAGAGATGAAGATCCTTATCTTAAAAATCTGAATGATTTTCACTAAGTGTTATAATCAATCTTTCCAAGTTTACATGCTGTAACAAAGAAAGAACACATTGCAATTGAGTCCTAACTTTTCTGACTTTGAAGTTGAGCCAAGTGTATAACTGTCTCTATTTGATCTATTTTTTACCTATTTACCACATTTGTGAGGGCAGAATTATTCATGTAGTGAGTGAGAAAGATGTGAAGCAGAACTGCTCTATTCAGGAAGATAGTAGACTTCCCTTTTATTTTCATTAAGCTGACTTGCAAATGCAGCTACTTACTCTAATGATCTCGAGTAAATTATTTAAGTATTTTTAAATATCTAATTTGTTGTAATTTTCAGTACCTGGAAAATAATCCTAATGACACTTAATAAAATCTAAGACGGTTCTACCATTCTCTTCCTGACACTGATAACAGTCACTGTTATAATAAAATAAGTAATTGTCTCAAGTAACAAAGAAAACAGATATTGGATATCTATAAATACAAGGTGGACATAAAGTTCTTGTGCAATTTACTATTTTATATGTGGTACTATTTATGAATAATTTTTAATTATCAATTTATTTTTGTTTTGGGGTGTTTTTTTGTTTTTTTATTAAATCCTAAACACATAGATCATGTATACATTAATGCATTTATGGGGTACAATGTGTTGATTTCATATAGAATTAGGAATGCTTACATCACACTGGTTAATATATACCTCATCTC
>CAUYRH010020692.1:0-12699 GCA_963574655.1 Perodicticus potto | reverse complement strand
TAGAACCTTCTCTAAAGAAGATAGATGAATGGCTAACAAACATGAAAAAATGCTCATCATCCCTAATTATTAGAGAAATGCAAATCAAAACCACCCTGAGATACCATCTAACCCCAGTGAGAAAGACCCACATCACAAAATCTCAAAACTACAGATGCTGGCATGGTTGTGGAGAGAAGGGAACACTTTTACACTGTTGGTGGGACTGTAAACTAATACAACCTTTTTGGAAGGAAGTATGGAGAACCCTCAAGGAACTCAGGCTAGACCTCCCATTTGATCCTGCAATCCCATTATTGGGCATCTACCCAGAAGGAAAAAAACCCTTTTATCATAAGGACACTTGCACTAGACTATTTATTGCAGCTCAATTTACAATCGCCAAAATGTGGAAACAGCCTAAATGCCACCAACCCAGGAATGGATTAACAAGCGGTGGTATATGTATACCATGGAATACTATTCAGTCATTAAAAAAAAAGGGAGACTTCACATTCTTTGTATTAACCTAGATGGAAGTGGAACACATTATTCTTAGTAAAGCATCACAAGAATGGAGAAGCATGAATCCTACGTATTCAATTTTGATATGAGGAAAATTAATGACAATTAATGACATGGTGGGGGAAGGAGAGAGCAGAGAGAGAAAGAATGAGGGATGGGTGGGGAAAGGAAGAGCAGAGAGAGGGAAGGACGGAGGGGGTGGGGTCTCAGTGTGTGACACACCTTTTGGGGGCAAGGCACAATTATAAGAGGGACTTTACCTAACAAATACAGTAAGTGTAACCTGGTTTCTTGTACCCTTAATGAATCCCCAACAATAAAATAAATAAATAAATAAAATAAAGATCTTACACATGTTTTGTTAGGGGTATGCCTGAGTATTTTCTTTTTCTGATGCTGTTATAAATGGTATTGTGTTTTTTGGGTATTTTTGCAGTTTTTGGCCAGAGCTGGGTTCGAACCCACCACCTCCGGCATATGGGGCTGGCGCCCTACTCCTTTGAGCCACAGGCACCACCCTGGTATTGTGTTTTTAATTTAGGTTTCTGCATGTTCATTTTATGAAGTTTAATTAGTTTTTGTGGGTTGACCAAACTTACTGAATACAAGAAGTATTATTTGTATTAAAATGATGTTTATATCATCTATCTCTTTGTCTTTTTTTTTTTTTTGAGACAGTTTCACTTTGTTGCCCTTGGTAAAGTGCCATAGTGTGATAACTCATAGCAACCTTAAACTCTTTGGGCTAAAGCCATTCTCTTGCCTCAGTCCACCAAGTAGCTTGAACTACAGGTGCCTGCCACAAGACCTGGCTATTTTTTTTAGAGATGAGGTCTCTGGCTCAGGCAATCCACCCTCCTCGCCCTCCCAGAGTGCTAGGACTACAGGCATGAGCCACCGTGCCCAGCTATCTCTTTGTCTTATTCAGAGAGAACTCCTTAGAACTAAATAGCTGTGTTCCATAAATTCTGTTTTATTAAATTCCATGATATATTTTTGACTTCAAAGATATAACTTTTTTTTTTTTTTTTTTTTTAGACAGAGCCTCAAGCTGTCACCCGGGATAGAGTGCTGTGGCATCACAGCTCATAGCAACCTCCAATTCCTGGGCTCAAGCAAGTCTCCTGCCTCCGCTTCCCAAGTAGCTGGGACTACAGGCGCCCGCCACAATGCCCGGCCATTTTTTGGTTGCAGCCAACATCGTTGTTTGGCAGGCCTGGGCTGGATTCGAACCTGCCACCTCAGGTGTATGTGGCTGGCACCTTAGCCCGCTGAGCCACAGGCACTGAGTCTGGTTTGGGGGTCTTGTTTGTTTGTTTTTGAGACAGTCTCACTTCGTTGCCATCTATAGAGTGTTATGGCATCATAGCTCACAGCAACTTCAAACTCCTGGGCTCAACCCATCCTCTTGCCTCAGCCTCTGGAATAGCTGGGACTACCAGCACCCACCACAATGCCCAGCTGTTTTTTTCAGAGATGGAGTCTAGCTCTTGATCAGGCTGGTCTTGAACTCGTCAACTCAAGCAATCCACCAGCCTCGGTCTCTCAGAGGGCTAAGATTATAGTCATGAGCCATCATACTTGGTCTTTACCATGGTTTTGAGGGAGGCCATGTCTTTTTGTTTATTTTTTTTTGGAAGAGAAGTACTTTTATATTTTCTTTTTTATATTTTTCCCATTATTGCTGTGCTTCTGGACCCACAGGGCCTCAAAACATGAAAGTAAAACTAACTTGACCAGGGCGGCGCCTGTGGTTCAGTGAGTAGGGCGCTGGCCCCATATACTGAGGGTGGCAGGTTCGAACCCAGCCCTGGCCAAACTGTAACAACAACAGTTGTTATTCGGGAGGCTGAGGCAAGTGGATAGTCTAAGCCCAGGAGTTGGAGGTTGCTGTGAGCTGTGACAGCATGGCACTCTACCGAGGGTGATAAAGTGAGACTCTGTCTCTACAAAAACAAAACAAAACAAAAAACTAACTTGACCAGAAGTCCTCCCACCTCTATTTTCTTGTTGACTTACAAACATCACAAATAAATTTGAAAAGGAGACTTTATTTGCTTTAAAGGGTTACAGCCTACAAGGTGACCATCCTGACAGGCTGGGAAGCATAGCCTCCAGCAGAAGCGAAAAACGGGCTCTGAGGGAGGGAGGGATGTTACATGAATTGAAGCTGAGCAGGTTGGCCAAGGTACTTATTCCACAGGTTCTTCCTCATAGGAGGGTTTGTGAACATTCATGAAGGTGGTCCTAATGCATACGTAGACAATAAACATGCATCTTTCATGAGATCCACATTCCCCTTGCGGTTGGGCTCCACATTTAAATGTATTACAATTAGTAATGTATTTAAATGTATTATAATTACTTTATATCAAATTTGGCAGGGGCAGGAAGGACTCAGCATGTAGACTCTGTAAAGCTGCCAGAGCCAGACCATGAGTGCAGAGGCATCATCATAGCTCACAGCAACTTAAAACTCCCAGCTCAAGTGATCCTCCTGCCTCAGCCTCCCAAGCAGGTGATTTTTTTTTTTTTTTGCGACAGAGCCTCAAGCTGTCACCCTGGATAGAGTGCCGTGGCATCACAGGTCATGGCAACCTCCAACTCCTGGGCTCAAGAGAGTCTCCTGCCTCTGCCTCCCAAGTAGCTGGGACTACAGGCACCTGCCATAACACCCGGCTATTTTTTTTTTTTTTTTTTTTTTGGTTACAGCTGTCATTGTTGTTTGGTGGGCCCAGGCTGGATTTGCTTTTTTTTTTTTTTTTTTTAGAGACAGAGTTTCACTTTATCACCCTTGGTGGAGTGCTGTGGCATCACACAGCTCACAGCAACCTCCAACTCCTGAGCTTAGGCAATTCTCTTGCCTCAGCCTCCCGAGTAGCTGGGACCACAGGTGCCTGCCACAATGCCCGGCTAGGGCCCGGGCTGGATTGGAACCCTCCAGCTCAGGTGTATGTGGCTGGCGTCTTAGCCACCCCATTCATAAAATGGCACATGAGACTATCTACTCCCTGATTACTTTCCTCCCATCTGAGATAAGGAGAATCCTACACCAGTATAATGTTTCTTCCTTTTCTTTCTTTCTTTTTTTTTTTATTGAGACAGAGTCTCACTATGTTGCCCTCCATAGAGTGCTGTGGTCACAGCTCACAGTAAGCTAAAACTCTTGGGCTTAAGTGATTTTCTTGCCTCAGCCTCCCAAGTAGCTGAGACTACAGGCACCTGCCACAACACTCGGCTATTTGTTATTGTTGTTGTTGTTGTCATTGTTGTTAAGCAGGCACAGGCCGGGTTTGAACTCGCCAGCCTCTTTGTCTGTGGCTGGCTCCATAACCATTGTACTATAGGTGCCGAGCCTGTTTCTTCTTTTTCAATTTGTCCGGGAGAACCCCCTAGGGGAGGCTATAGGTACAGATGAAGATTTAAGAAAATAAAGACAAGGCCGGGTGTGGCGGCTCGCACCTGGAATCCCGGCAACTCTGGGAGACCTAGGCAGGTGGATTGCTTGAGCTAGGGAGTAGAAGACCAGCCTAGCAAAAGCGACACCTCATCTCTACTTTAAAAAAAGTAGAAAAACTAGCTGGACATCACGGCGAGTGCACACACAGACAGATGCACACACACACCAGTGCCCGTTTCTGACTTTAATGTCAGACACAAGAAGCTGGGCAGGTCAGCAGTCACACCTTCCAGATTGAGGTCCCCACTTACTCTTTGAGGCCAGATCACATCTTAAAGATGGGAAAGGGTTGTCTTCCTTTTACCAAACCTGCAGGAGGGGCTGTGAGCAAAGGGAGCTCCTCGCTGTCTGTTCGGAAGCCAGAGCATCCCATTTGGGTGGAGGGAATAGAAAGGGAGAGGAATTTTAATTTCTCAGAGTTTTATGACTGGTGTCCTTGTAAAAGGGGAGTATTTGGAAGCAGACACAGGTAGAGGGAGAACACCACGTGATGATGAAGGCAGAGACCTGCAGACGCAGCACAAGCCAAGGCACACCAATGCTGCCAGCCCGGGGAAGCTGATGGAGTCAAATGTAGGGACCGGCCCACATAGAACCAACCTGCCCACATGGAACTGCCCCGCCTAGGAAAGAGTGTATGTACCACTCCCTACCCCTCCGACCCTTCAAATTCCCATCCACCTTAACCCAAGTCTTGACTCCTTTCTCAGACTCAGCTTGCTTGTACCGAATGGAAAGAAAGGCCATGTTGCCCACACAGAACCTGGACTCTGATTTCCTTTCGTTCACGTTTCAGAATAATCTTTTATTTTTGATCCTTGACCTCTCAGAGGCCTGAACAGATTCTCCCTTATAGGCCTGGGAAGGCGCCGGGCCTGCTGACCCCTTGATCTCACACTTCCTGCCTTCTGAACCGTGAGACCAAAAATTTCTATGGTTTAATGCCCTTGGCTTCTGGGGCTTGGTTACAATAGCCTTACCAGTGAACACAACAAGTTGTCTCACTTCTCTGTCTCAGTTTACTGTCTGTAAAATGGGGATAATAATAGCACCTACCTGTAGCAGACATAGCCGCAGTCACAATTCTATCTGCTGCCCCACATTTCCCCACCCCCCAGCAATTGGCAGGTGCCATGTGACCAGCATTGGCTGATGACCTGTGTGCTGAAGTGACATGAATCACTTCTGGAACAAACATAAAAGAGTCAGTGTAAGATCCCCCAGCTGTCCTCTCCTATGTCTCTGTACCTCCCACGTGCAGTTGGTGGAGCTACAAGTTAGAAGCTGCCTGGATCCCTGGCTCACTGCAGGACAGTTGCCTTGGACAGTCCCATGGACTTTGTGTGAGACATAAACCTTTGTTATATTAGGCCCTGAGACTTTGGGGAGTCTTTGTTACCACTGTACAACCTAGCTCATGCTGACTAACCCCCAGCGTTACCAGTATTTTCTGCCACAGGCTCTTTGGACTTGGAGATGCAAGAATGAAATCCCAGATCATGCGAATAAATGACAGGACAAAGTTTATTTTACAGAGAGGTACATAGACAGAAGGGTAACAAAAGCCTCTGGCAGCTGAGGGGAAATTTCCCAAAGGGGAAGACCCACAGTGGGTCTTTGGCCTGGGAGTTTATAGACTGCAAGCGGGAGATTTTTTAAGAGTAAGAATAACATTTGGTGAGGGGTTGACAGACAAAAACATTCTTGTTAGTGTTGATTAGGGAAAGAATGTATTAGCAAATGAATGAGCGTATTAACAATAAATGTAGGCCATGTCAGAGAGTTGCAGTTTGGAGAGAAAAGTCTGTTTGCTTAGGCCTGGAAAATGGGGCCTTTTGTCCAGCTCTGAATGGGGGAACACTGTAACACTAGGATTATTGTAAAGATTAAAATCAGTCAATAAGTGCAAAGTCAGTAATGCAGTGCCTGACATATAGTAAAGTAGTAAAGGCCCAGTAAATGTTACCTGTCATACCTGCTGTGTGACTTTAGGCAGGTTGCTTGACCCCTCTGAGACTCTGTTTTCTCATAAGAAATATTAATGTTATATAAAGATTAAACAAGGTACTGCTTGTAAGTGCTTGGCACCGGGGAGGCTTGGTGTCTTCATTCTCCCTCCCTGCACCCTTCTCACCATGGCTGCTGGGTCAGTGTGCTTGCCTGCCTGTCTCTCTCTGAGCAGCTCTGAGCAGGACTTGGCCAACATCCACTGATCCTTCCCTTTCTGATGGGACCTGCTCTGCAATGAGGTCATTGCCTAAAGCATCTGCTCTTTGTTTTGTAAATCTTCCCACGGGACTGGAAGCCCACATCTCCCCTCTGCCCAGCCTTGGATGGAGGCAGGGCCTGCCTGGTCCCAGTCTGGCGTGATTTATGCCCATGCAGAACAAGGGTTGGCCCCTCCCAGAGTCAGCCTACCCAGGCAGAGGACAAGAGATGGCAGGACCTTAGCTATTCCAAGGATTAAGACAAGTACTATCTGTGTTCTTGGTCATATGAAAGGCAAGGGATCTCCGTGCCATGTGTGAGGAGAGGAACATTTCTCTTGGAACAAAGGAAAGAGGGAGAGGCATTGGAGAGAAAATCAGAGTATTAAGATGCCGTTGAACCAGAAAACAGAGAGCCAAGAGCGTAACCAAGAGCTCATGCCCCAAAGCTCGGCCAGCGGAGCAAAGCAGGGACCAGCAGAGATGGCCTCTGGCCAAGCAGAGAAAAATGTAGAAAGGGGCAACCGCTTGGAGAGGAGAGTGGTGGAGAGCGGCTGGAGTTCAGTAAGTATGTGACCGCTCAACGTTGGCGCTCGCTTCCATAACGTGTTCCCACAGTAGCCTCTCCTCGCCCGACCTCGGTGGCAGGTGGGAGCCCCTGTGTGCCTTGAAACAGCAGCTGCCCTGACCACCCCCCAAGCCAAATGAACCTGTCTCTGAGAACAGGTAGATGGCGGTTCGCAAAGATGGACCTGCAACCAGCATCATCTGGCACTTGTTTAAAAACACTGACCAATGGAACCAGAAAGTGTTGGGGTGGAGCCCAGAAATCTGTTTTAGTAAAAAGCCCTCGGGGGCGGCTGATGCACAGGAAAGTTTGAGAACCAACGGGGGATTTTAATGTGCGTCCAGTCCAGAGTTGAAAATGCCTGGCTTAGTTTAGGGAGTTCTTTTTCCAGCAAGTAGGGAAGGGGTGAAGGGTGACTTTGGTGGCTGTCTCTTCTCTACTGAGGTCCAGAGATGAAACTAAGGGCAGCTGGCTTCTACTCCCCGGCGTGGGGAAAGTGGCTAATGACCTTCTCATTCTTTAAACATCTCCTACAGCCATAAGTGAGAACAAGACAAAAACTATTGTCACAGTTAATATTCCTGCCCACCCTGTTCTATTACCAACACCAATAATGGAAGAGACCAGCCCCAAACCTGCTGTGAGTGGCCGTGATAACTCTACGGAAATGCTAAGAAGTACAGCACAGGGTCCCCTGGCTGCGTCTTAGTGAGTTGTCCTTATGCCAAGTTCACACCCTGCAAACACACAGCTCTTTTGGGGGGGGTTTGGCACCTTCACAATTCTGATCCTGGAGGAATTAATTTCTCATTTTGGAGTAATAGAGTCATTGTGGGAAGTGGGTGGAGTGGGAACTTCTAGGAATCACAGCTTCTTTTCATTCACGTCTTTCTCTCATTTCAGGCCTATGATGGCGTCAGCCTTTCCTGGTGCGCTAGCCAGCAGCAGTTACTCTGCTTTGTCTTGAGCCACCAGAACTCGGTGCCCACACTGGTGTTTTCAAGCAGACGGCTGCAACATCCTTCCAGATCAAACCAACTACAGGACGGAGTCTGGCTGAAACTCCACGGTCCTTCTGCTTTCCTGGTCTGGGAGGAGATGTGTGCATGTGTGTGTGTGTGCTTGTGAGTGTGTGTGTGCCTGTGAGTGAGTGTGTGCCTGTGAGTGTGTGTGCTTGTGAGTGTGCCTGTGAGTGTGTGTGTGCCTGTGAGTGAGTGTGCCTGTGAGTGTGTGTGTGAGCATGTGTGCCTGTGAGTGTGTGTGTGCCTGTGAGTGAGTCTGTGAGTGAGTGTGTGTGTGTGTGCCTGTGAGTGTGTGTGTGCCTGTGTGTGTGTGCCTGTGAGTGAGTGTGTGTGCCTGTGTGTGTGTGTGCCTGTGAGTGAGTGTGCCTGTGAGTGTGTGTGCCTGTGAGTGTGTGCCTGTGAGTGTGTGTGTGTGTATGACTGTGTGTGTGTGTGCCCGTGAGTGAGTGTGCCTGTGAGTGTGTGTGCCTGTGAGTGTGTGTGCCCGTGACCGTGTGTGCCTGTGAGTGTGTGTGTGGCTGTTCGTGAGTCTGTGTGTGAGTGTGTGTGAGTGTGTGTGTGTGTGTGTGCCTGCGAGTGTGTGTGTCAGAGTGTGTGCCTGTGTGTGTGTGTGTGCCTGTGAGTGTGTGTGTGTGCCTGTGAGTCTGTGTGTGTGTGTGCCTGTGAGTGTGTGCGCCTGTGAGCGTGTGTGCCTGTGAGCGTGTGTGTGTGCCTGTGAGTGAGTCTGTGAGTGAATGTGTGTGCCTGTGTGTGTGTGTGCCTGTGAGTGTGTGTGCCTGTGAGTGTGTGTGCCTGTGAGCGTGTGTGCCTGTGAGGGTGTGTGTGCCTGTGAGTGTCTGTGTGCCTGTGAGTGTGTGTGTGTGCCTGTGAGTGTGTGTGTGCCTGTGTGTGTGTGTGCGCCTATGAGTGTGTGTGTGCGCCTGTGAGTGTGTGTGTGCCTGTGTGTGTGTGTGCCTGCGAGTGTGTGTGTGTGTAACAACTACAACATGTCCCAGATTCTATTCTTCTCCAACATCTGGAGATATCTGTGACCCACACGAACCAGCAAGCAGTCTCACGTCTCTGTCTCCATTCTTCTCCGTAAAATGGAATACTAGGGCCGGGCAAGGTGGGTCACGGCTGTAATCCTAGCACTCTGGGAGGCTGAGACAGGTGAATTCCCTGAGCTCACAGATTGGAGACCAGCCTGAGCCAGAGCAAGACCCTGTCTCTGAAAATAGCCAGGCATTGTGGCAGGTGCCTGTCGTCTCAGCTACTCGGCAGGCTGAGGCTAGAAAATCGCTTGAGCTCAAGAGTTTGAGGTTGCTGTGAGCTGTGATGCCACAACACTCTACCGAGGGGACAACATAAGACTCTATCTCGAAAAAAAAATGGGGATAATAATAGTACCCACCTATGGCAGAGAGAGCCATAGCCACCATTCTATCTCTACCCCACATTCCCTACCCCTCCAGCAATTGGGCAGGTGGCCCGTGAGGAGTGAAAGGAGAGGATAGAAAGCAAGGGCAGGTGGACACATCCAGAGGCTCTGCTGGTTTCAGTGGGCACGTCTCTGTCCAGTCCATGTCCTCGGTTTCTGAAGACATCCGTCTCCCCTCGGCCCCTAGAAGCGCCCTCCCTGGTCCTCACTTGGTCATTAACCACCCTCCTCTTTCCTGCCTGTCTCTTTGCCTCCTGGGGCTCCTGTTGGCAACACTGCAGGGTTTCTCCTTGACTTCTTCCAAGTCTGCTGGGCAAAGAGAGATGTCTTGGATTTATTAAAATCAGCCCCATATTGGGGCCAGATGTTCCACAGCAAATGAAGTGGTCAGGACTGAAGCAAAGAAACAAAGTGAGAAAACAAGGAGCCCACAGCAGTGGCTGACAGTCCCTTCCTAGACTTTGCTGAAAAATCCCTTCTGTCTTATTTTGCTCTTGGGACCAGCTCTGCTCTGCCTGTCCTCCCAAATCAAACATTTGGTTGCGCATTTCTGTAAACTTCCACGTCTCGCTCTGGAGCCAGGAGACTGGTGTTTGCTGGGCTGTCTCTTCCAAAACCTCTCCTCCGCAGCAAGGGGCACAGAGGAGCGAACACCAGAGTCCCGGCAAGCGTGGGCTGAAGGCCTCGCGGCAAGTCGGTGAGCGAGTGCCAACCGGGTGGGGAGGAGCTGGTGCGGACGGCTTTCAGTGTGGCCGGGTGGGCAGAAGATGTGGTCACCTTCCTAATTGCAAAAATATTTGTAACTGTACCAATAAGTAATGATAGCAATAATAGTAATGGTCACGAATGCTGTTCAAGGCATTGTGCTGGGGACTTGACCTGGTATCGTCTTGCTTGGAGCATCCAACCCACCACCCCTCCCAGCCCTCCAGCCTCAGCCAGGCTCTTTGGCTGTGTTCTTATCCTCTCCATTTTGCGCTTGAAGACTGACGCTCAAAGAGGTCTCAGCTGATCAGGAAGGGAACTGGGGCTTGAGCTCAGGCAGTCTGACTCCACAGGCAGCACTGTGGTGAACGCGGGGAATGTGTGTGTGTTAGAGACCGTTAACAATTCAGATAAGGGAAGTGAAAACCATAAAACGCAATCTACTGTCAACATTTCATTTATAGCTTTCCAATCATTTCTCTGCACAGATATGCTCGCGGTATAGATAATGCTTTATTTTACAAAAATGAAATCATACAGTACTTGTTTCATAGCCTGCTTTTGTCATCTGGTATGTCCTAAATATCTTTAGCTGTCATTAAAAATCTCTTCTGTATGGTCATTTTAATGGCGTAGATTCTCTGGTCACTGTACACATCCAGGTGAACAAAGGACCCAAGAAGCATCTCTGACCTTACAGAACTCATGGTCGCATTAACCTATACACCAGCTCCCCCTGCCACAATGAGATGATCCTTATTGAAAAGGAACAAATTGTTCCAAAAAGAGAAGAGGCGATTGCGCAGAAGAAAAAGATATCCTAGAAGCAAATGAAGAAACAAAGACTTACGGCACAAGAATAGATGCAACATAAAATAAATGTAAATAACAGTAAAAGGAAAAAAGAAGAGAAAAAGTACCCCATCTCACTTAAAATCCACTTCAGTTTACTCTCTAAGAGGTCGTGCGCAGCATTGCCCCAGCCAGGCCAGCAGCTCCCATCTTCCGTGTCAGAGATAAAATGCCTGCAGAGGCATTCCTGACTCTTGAGGAGACGATAAAACTCCCCCAGGGAGCTGTTGGTGCAGATAGGGGCTGAGCGATTCTGCAGGGGCAAGGGCAGAATGCGGCTGGCGTCACACTCCACCAGTGACGCCCAAACTACCTCAGAGTGATGACCCCATCAGTCATCCGCAGGGAGGGACCGACGTGGGCACAGGGTCTGAGTGGGTTTTATTATTCCCTGACTGGGAACTTATCAGTACAGACAAGTAAAAATTAAGCCATTTTGAAATCATTGATGAATCTCCTTTATTGGAAAGTATAAAAGTATGTAATAGTGAGTCTTCCCGGAAAATCTGACCTGGGAGTCAGATGGTGCAGACGCAGTGAGGTTCTGGAGCCAGGGAGTGGGCTCTTCATTTCTGGCTCTTACAGCCTGCTGGGGTCTGGCAGGCACATAGTCACTGTCTGTTGGACTGCATTGCTTTTTTTTTTATCTTAGCAAGTTTCTTAAGACTTTTTTTTTTTTTTTGTGGTTTTTGGCCAGGACTGGGTTTGAACCCACCACCTCTGGCATATGGGGCCGGCGCCCTACTCCTTTGAGCCACAGGTGCCGCCCCCCTTAAGCCTTTTTTTAGCCTCAGTTTCTGTATCTGTGAAATGGGAAAATAGTATCTACCCAGTTGAAAGGAGTTCTAAGGGTTTAATAAAAGATAAAGAGCAAGTGCCCGATACGGTTTCTGATTCATAGTGAGTGATCAGGAAATGTTTAGTAAATGAAAGTGCTGCCAAAAGATGGAGACATCCCAAATTTCCATCAATAGATGACTTGATAAATAAAACAGAGTAGATGCATATCTGTGCATGAGTATTACTTGGCCTTAAAAAGGAACAAATGTGAGACAAGCCAGTAACAAAAGATCACATCTTGTTTGATTCCATTTATATGGAATATCCAGATTAGGTCCAATGAAGACAGAAGGCAGGTTAGTGGTTACCAACAGAAATGTGAGCTTCCTTTTGGGGTGAAGACAATGTTCTGGAACTATATAGTAGTGATGGTTACACATTACGAATGTAATAAATGTCTTTAATAGTAAATATCATGTTATATGGATTTTACCATAATAAAAATGTTATTGTACATGATGGTGACTATACTTAATAACATTGCACTACATGGCTAATCATGTCCCACACAATGATGTTTCAGTCAACTCTGGACTGTGTATATGATAGTGGTCCCATAAGATTATAATAGAGCTTTTATGCCATATTTTTAGTGTAGGCTTTTTCTTTTTTTCCTTTTTTAGAGACAGTCTCACTCTGTTGCCCTGGGTAGAGTGCCATGGTGGCCCAGCTCACAAAACCTCAAACTCCTGGACTCAAGTGATTCTCTTGCCTCAGGCTCCCAAGTAACTGCTGGGACTACAGGTTCCTGCCACAATGCCCGGCTATATTTTGTTGCAGTTGTCATTGTTGGTTAGCTGGCCCAGGCCGGGTCGAACTCGCCACCTTTGGTGTATGTGGCTGGCTCTATAGGTGCCAAGCCAGTGCAGGCTTTTTCTTTCTTTCTTTCTTTCTTTTTTTTTTTTTTTTTTGAGACAGAGCCTCAAGCTGTCACCCTGGATAGAGTGCTGTGACATCCACAGTTCACAGCAACCTCCAACTCCTGGGCTCAAGCGAGTCTCCTGCCTCCACCTCCCAAGTAGCTGGGACTACAGGTGCCCGCCACAATGCCCGGCCATTTTTTGGTTGCAGCCGTCATTATTGTTTGGCGGGCCCGGGCTGGATTCGAACCCGCCAGCTTA
>CAUYRH010020690.1:0-12735 GCA_963574655.1 Perodicticus potto | reverse complement strand
CTGAAGACCAAAAATCACATTATAACAAAGACATCTGTACCAGAATGTTCATTGCCGCCCAATTCATAATTGCTAAGTCATGGAAGAAGCCCAAGTGCCCATCGACCCACGAATGGATTAATAAATTGTGGTACATGTATACCATGGAATACTATGCAGCCTTAAAGAAACTTTAAGGAGACTTTACCTCTTTCATGTTTACATGGATGAAGCTGGAACATAGTCTTCTTAGCAAAGTATCTCAAGAATGGAAGAAAAAGTATCCAATGTACTCAGCCCTACTATGAAGCTAATTTATAGCTTTCATATGAAGGCTATAACCCAATTATAGCATAAGAATATGGGGATAGTGGTAAGGGAGGGAAGGGGAGAGGAAGAGTGAAGGGAAGGTAAATGGTGGGGGCCACACCTATGGTGCATCTTAGACGGGTTCAGACAAAACTTACTAAATGCAGAATACAAATGTCTTCATACAGTAACTAAGAAAATGACATGATGGCTATGTCAAACAGTTTTTTTTTTTTTTTTTTTTTTTTGAGACAGAGCCTCAAGCTGTCACCCTGGGTAGAGTGCTGTGACATCACAGCTCACAGCAACCTCCAATTCCTGGGCTCAAGCGAGTCTCTTGCCTCCGCCTCCCAAGTAGCTGGGACTACAGGCGCCCACCACAACACCCGGCCATTTTTTAGTTGCAGCCGTCATTGTTATTTGGCGGGCTGGGCTGGATTCGAACTCAGGTGTACATGGCTGGAACCTTAGCTCGTTGAGCCACAGGCGCCGAGCCAATGTCAAACAGTTTGATGAAAATGTTTCAGATTGTATATGAAACCAGCACATTGTACCTCTTGATTGCACTAATGTGCACAGCTATGATTCAACAATAAAAAAAAAAATTTTTTTTTCAAAGAGTGATGTAAACTTGAGAAATATTGCTGTAAATTTTTATTTTAGACAGGGTCTTGTTCTATTGTCTAAGCTAGAGTGCAGTGCTCACTGCAATATAACTCCTGGACTCAAGTGATCCTCCCACCTCAGCCTCTCAAAATGCTAGAATTACAGGCATGAGCTATTGTGCCCTGCCTAGTTGATTAGTTTTTTATCAAGTATTTTGTACATATATAAAAACACAGACCAGGCAGGATGGCTTATGCCTGTAAGCCTAGCACTTTGGGAGGCTGAGGTGAGAGGTTTGAGCCCAGGAGTTTGAGACCAGACTGAGTAATACAGCATGACTCTGCTTCTAAAAAAAATTATGTCTTAAAAAAAAATTTTTTTTTATACATACAGGTCTTACTCTGTTGCCCAGGCCAGAGTACTAGGGCATCATAGCTCACTGCAGACTGTTGTACTCAGGTGCTTCTTTTGCCTCAACCTCCCTAGCATCTGGGACTACAAATGTGCACCATTATGCCTGGCTAATTTTTCTATTTTTTTGTGGAGAGGTCTCACTGTTGCTCAGGCTGCTTTCAAATTTCTTGTCTCAAAATGACCCTTCCTCCTCATGCGCCCAAAGTGTTTGGATTACAAGTGTGATCGGTATCCAGCCTGAATATGCCACAGTGTAGTTAACCATTTTCCTATTGGCATCTCAATTGTTTACACTGTTTCACTAATACCGGTTGAGTATTCCTAATCCAAAAAATCCAAGATGCTCCAAAATCTGAAACTTCATGAGCAACAACAAGATCCTCAAAGGAGGGCGGCGCCTGTGGCTCAGCGAGTAGAGCGCCGGCCCCATATACCGAAGGTGGGCGGGTTCAAACCCAGCCTCGGCAGAACTGCAAAAAACAGACAAAAAAATAGCCGGGCATTGTGGCAGGTGCCTGTAGTCCCAGCTACTTGGGAGGCTGAGGCAAGAGAATCACCTAAACCCGGGAGTTGGAGATTGCTGTGAGCTGTGTGATGCCACGGCACTCTACCAAGGGCGATAAAGAGAGACTGTCTCTACAAAAAGAAAAAAAAAAAAAATGATCCTCAAAGGAAATGCTCATTGGAGGATTTTGTATTTTTGGATTAAGGATGCTTAAGTAGTAAGTATAACACACGTATTCCAAAATCTGAAATCTGACACACCTCTAGTCTTAAGCATTTTATAAACAATGCTACAAAATACTGTTAAACATGTCTCCTTGTGCATATATGCAGGAGTTTCTATATACTTACGAATAGAATTGTTGAGTCATAGTGTACCTGATCTTCAACTCTGCTAGATATCAGCAGTCCCTGAGATACAAACATCCAACTGATATACAACTTGCACTTGTGAATGGAGGGTATTACAGGAAATAGGTAAATGTACTTGTTTCAACTTACATACAAATTCGACTTCAGAACAAACCTACAGAGGCTATCTTGTTTGTAACCTGGGGATTGTTTGTATTGTTGTATTGCCACATTCCTCTCCATTGTGGAGTTCCTACTAACAATATGCTAGTTCCCATCATTCTATTCATTGACAGTAGACATTAAAAATGTCAAGTTTGGCTTGGCGCTTATGCACAGTGGTTACAGTACCGGCCACATGCACTGAGGCTGGCAGGTTTGAACCCAGCCTTGGCCAGCTAATCAACAATGACAACCGCAACAAAAAAATAGCTGAGCATTATGGCAGGCAACTGTAGTCCCAGTTTCTTGGAAGGCTGAGGCAAGAGAATCGCTTAAGCCCAAGAGTTTGAGGTTGCCGTGAGCTATGATGCCATAGCACTCTACTGAGGGCAATGTAGTTAGACGCCTGTCTCAAAAAAAAAATGTCAATTCCATGAGTCCAGTAAACTTTGTTGTTCTATTGCTTGCAGTAATTAATGGTTTTTCTTTTCTGTTTCTTTTTTTTCTTCTCAAAAGGGGAGAAATGAAATCAGAAGGCTTGGGTTGATTGGCTCTGACCAGAGGAAGTTCACTTAACCTTGCTACATCTGGGCTTCTTCATTTTGCTATATGTTTAGTTACAGATGTAATGCAGTAGAACATGTAAAGCATATTTAATGAGGAACTCAGTTATTGCCTCGGTAAGTGTATTTTAAAACTTAAATGATGATCATTTTATGAGTAATTCAAGTGCCAGTTGTAATTTATAATTTAAATGTTTCTGAAAGTTTCAGCAACATGTTTCTGAAATGTTTAGGAAAGTTGAATTACGTTCACGTCTATTATCTACCTATGAATTATTTAAAATTGTGTTGTCACCTACGACAGATTAAACCCTCAAATCTCAATAACTTTATTTATAGTTTATTTTTCAATCATGTAAAATCCCAGTAGAAGTTACTAATCAGCAGTTTGCATTTCACTAGACAATGATTCACAGATTCAGTCTTCTAGTTTTTGCACTTGGAGTCCTCTGTATCCTATTTATCGAGCTTGGGAAAGACTTAAGTAATGAGAAAAAGACTAAGGCTATCATGTAGAACTTTGGTCCTCAATCCTGGGACCTCAGTCTGGTACTAGACTGTGGCCTGTTAGGAACTGGGCTGCACAGGAGGAGGTGAGTGGTGGGTGAGCAAGTGAAGCTTCTTTTCTATTTATAGCCACTCCCTGTAGTTCATATCATTGCCTGAGCTCTGCCTCCTGTCAGATCAGCAGTGGTATTAGATTCTCACAGGAGCATGAATCCTACTGTAAACTGTTCATGTAAAGGATCTAGGATGGGCACTTCTTTTGAGAATCTAATGCCTGAAGATGAGATCCCAAAACCATCCCCTTCTACTGTTTGTGGAAAAATTGTCTTCCATGAAACTAGTCCCTGGTGCCAGAAAGGTTGGGGACTCTTGACGTAGGCTTTTAAGAGCCAGGCGTGTGCTTCTATACACATTCAGGTGGAGAGAACTGTTACTGGATGAGACTTGGTTGTAAGACAGCCTGAATAATAATCTAGCCATGTGTATAGGAGGAAAAGGGAAGCAGATTTCCTGAGTAACTATTGCTGTCAATCACTGCTATAGCCTATTAAGTACCACATAATGCAAGGTGCTAGAGATAGAAGTCCTGTACTTGAAGGTCCCATATATACACTATACATTGTAAAAAACAAAATTAAAAAAGGAGACTTTATCTTCTTCAATCTTTTAAACACCACTGAAGTACCTAAAAACTTTACTTGAGACTTCCAGTTTCCAGTTTGGTACATAGGAATTTATAAATTGCTTCTCTGTCCTAAAAAGTAGAAAGCCGAACAAACTGAAAAATCAACAATTCTTCTTAGTTCTGTCAGAGAAGTGAGGTCATAAGGCAAACTGCTGTTACCAAAACTGGGGAGACAGGAGAGTACAGAGATTCATAGCTTACTAGAGCAGAAACCTCCCCGGGAACCAGTGCTAAGTAAACTGAAACTGTCAAGGACAAATTGCTTGAGGCTCAATGTTGATCAGTCTGACAGTTAAAAACTCCAGGAAAGGCTGAGGCAGAAGGATGGTTTGAGATCAGGAGTTTCAAGTTGTGGTGTACTATAACCACTCCTGAGAATAGCCACTGCACTCCAACCTGGATAACATAGGACCACTACCAGATCCTTTCAGTGAATATGGGAAAAAAATCCTCCATATGCTTCTGGCAGAGAGAGGAGAAGAGGAAACATTTTGAAATACACCATAGCATACAGTTGTTTTTAACAAGGTCTGCCCTCATTATAAACTATTTTACCAGAGCCCACTTGACCTAAGAGAAGGGAAATACCCAACTCTAGCCCATTCTAGCAATCCTGTTGACCTACCCTGGGCAAGAGACCAAGAAGCACTGGTGAAGTTCACAGTTTAGGGGCACAGGCTTACCAAAAGACTGAGACCTAATCATAAGGCTATAGATTGCTTCCCCTGTCTTCATACCTTATCACTACATTACTAGAGGCCTATTCACTGCAGTTCCTTTTACCCACTACAGCAAGGAAGCTAAACAAGCATCAGAGTCTGATATGACAGGTATGTTGGAATTATTAGACTAGGAATTTAAACAAAAACTGACTAATACGCTAAGGACTTTAATGGAAAAACTAGACAACATGTAAGAGCAGCAGGATAATGTTAAGCAGAGATGGAAATAAAGAATCAAAAAGAAATACTAGAGATAAAAAGCAACTGTTAACAGAAATGAAGAAACTAAATAATTAATAACCTTCTAAAAGAGAGGACACTATGCCCAGATGGCGACTTTATCGGGGCATAGTGAAAAATACCAAGCATTTAAGGAAGATGTTATACCAATTCTCTACAATCTTTTGCAAAAGACAGAAGCAGAAGGAATGCTTCCTAACTTATTCTATGAGGGGAGCAATACAGTAATACTCAAATCAGATCAAGACACTATAAGAAAACTACAGACCATGAACATAGATGCAAAATCTGTGATGAACAATATCTCACATGAACATAGATGCAAAAATCCTCAACAAAATATTAGTAAGTCAAATCCAACAATGTATAAAAAGAATTATAAAACACACAATCAGATGGGATTTAACCCATTTTGCAAGGCTGGTTCAACATTCAAAAATCAATGTAATCCATCACATTAACAGGCTAAAGAAAAATCACATGATTGTATCAATAGATACAGAAAAGCATTTGATAAAATCTAATTCCTGTTCATAATAAAAAACTCTCAGCAGGCTTTAGCAATAGAGAACATCCTCAATTTTGCTATGGAACATTATCTACAAAACACCTATGGCTAACAATATACTTAATAGTACAAACTTGAAAGTTTCCTGCTAAGATCAAGGACAATGTCTAGCTATGCAGAACTATTGTCTATATAACCAACCTGCCTTAAACAGTACTTGGGACAGAAACATTTTATAACAAAAAGACATATAATAGTAGGAAATTTGGGAAAGGCTGCCCAGTTGACATTTAAAAAAGAGCAAGGTAGTGACAAGGAAATAAAGTTATCCAGATTGCTTATAGAACAGGACACAAGAGAATACAGGTTGAAAACCACTGATACTTAAAAATAAACCAAAAACCAGAGCCCAGATAATTTTCCAAAGCCAGGAACTAGACTATTTTTTGTTGGTTCCAAGAGAAAAAAAAGCACACTAGAACAAATTTTGTGTAGTATTATATGTATTATTATTTTAAACATGTTATTCACGTATGACCTCTATATCTGTTCAGTTTACCTTAATACAGTGTTTTTACTTATTACATTATCACACAATAAAACTAGGTGATTTTTCTTTTGCTAGAAAAATGACAAGACCTGGAGTTCCTGTTGTAGGCTGCTGACAGCTTCTATGCAATTTAATTTTCTTTAAAACATCTAAGTCCTGGTTTTAACCTGTTTGTGTTTCAAATGGTGCAGATAACTAAAAAAATCACTTTATTTGGCTAATTGGGCAGGTTTTCATCATATTCAAACTATTTGAGTTATTCTTCAAGGTTTTTTACAAGAGAACAGTTGCTCCAAATTAGCAATTAGCTGTTTTTTTTTTTTGTGTGTGAAACTATTATTTTCATTGATAGTAAATCTGGGCTAGTTTTTCTATTTTTGGTAGAGATAGAGTCTTGCTCTTGCTCAGGCTGGTGTCTGAACTCCGGAGCTCCAGGGATCCACCCACCTCAGTCTCTCAGAGTGGTAGGATTACAGGATCACAGGCTTGAGCACTTGGGGCTCATGAGCTAGCGCTTTAAACCCAGTATGTTTTCTGAGTTGGATGCTTGAGTTTCTCAGCTTGCAAGTTATTACAAGGAAAGGTAATACTTGATACATTCACTACAGCTTAATAAAGCCAACGATACCCCTTAAAACAGAATTCATTCCAATTCTTTTCACTAACTCTACAAGTCTCATTTCCATCCTTAGCTTGATATTCTTGCAGCTTTTTGAAGTTCCACATCAGACTGCAATCAAAAGGTGTCACACACTCTTCTCTTTGACTGCTCCTCTTCTGCCCCGCACTAGCAAGCTAGGGAGTTCCTTACCATTCCTCTGTGAGAGCAACGACGCGACATCTTGAACGCGTTTGGTCAAACCTCATCTTCCAAGGTTGTACATCCTATCCTTTCAATTCTCTCCCCGCACCCACCATCCGTTCGGCAAATAAACCTCGACTAAATTTAAACCTGTCTCCCGGCCTTGCTCCTCCTACCTGAGGCCTACTGCTCTGCTCTCCCCTTTGAACCCAAGTTCCTCTTCCCAGTCCATCCATTTCTTTCTCTTTTTTTTGTAGAGACAGAGTTTCACTTTGTCGCCCTCGGTAGAGTGCGATGGCGTCACACAGCTCACAGCAGCCTCCAACTCCTGGGCTTGGGCTTAGGCGATTCTCTTACCTCAGCCTCCCGAGTAGCTGGGACTACAGGCGCTCGCCACAACGCCCGGCTGTAACAGTAACTTCTCTTTTGTCAGGACTTTAAGTACGAAATCTCGGCTTTCCCTCTCCTTTAGGTCCGTGAAAGCCCAACCTCCACCTCGGGAGCGGCCGCTACGCTGAGGCCCGGGCACCGCAGCCACAGTCAACCCGGCCACCCTGTCCCTGGAGCGCCACTTCCGGATCTCCGGTGTCTCCCCTTTTCGGGTCCGCCCCTCTCCCCCTGACACTTCCCAGAGCTTTGTCTTAAATACTAGCGGGGGTCGGAGCGGGGACGTAGGCTAGCCCAACTCGAGAATTCCCCTTCAAGAGGACGCCCTGAGTAGCTTCTCCAGCCGGAGTGCTCTCGGCCGGCCGCTGAGGCGAGCAGCGGCGGTGGAGGGACAGTTTGTTTTGAGTACCGAGTAGGGCACCTCCGGAAGTGGCGCTGTTCGGGGCTGAGTCGCCGCCGGGGGCGGGGGCCAGGGACCTGGAGGTGGAGGGGACGCCACGGTACTGTCTGGCGTGAGTGTCAGCGGTGCGTGGGGTGCGGAAGAGCGGGAGGGAGCTGGCTCTCGTCAGGTTCTAGCTCGGTTCTGTGGTGGCAGATCCGGCTGGGTTCCGGGAGGTGAGGGCCTCGCGGGGTGGCTGGGGCGGTGAAGGGCTGCAGCAGCCGGGGGATCCCACGCCGCTCTCCCTGAGACCGGCTCTCTCTGGTTACCGTCTCCTCGTCCCACTTCTCGTCCGGCGAGGCGAGGAGAGTGGTCTCGAGAGGAAGTTGCGGCTGCAGGGAGGGAGTCCATTTGACTTTTCTCTGCTTTGGGAGGCAGCGAGCGGCCGCTTGGGCGGCGTCTGCTGCTTTTCGGCCTGAGAAATGCTTTTGCCTTCGTTGCTTCTGACGTTTCTGGCTTTACCAATTTCAGCTTCTGACTTTGGCTCCTCACCTAAACGATGCTGGAGTCATATGTAACTCCAATTTTAATGAGCTATGTGAATCGCTACATCAAGAACTTAAAGCCATCGGATCTACAGCTTTCACTATGGGGTGGAGACGTGGTTCTCAGCAAGCTCGAATTAAAATTGGATGTACTGGAACAGGTAAGCTCTCTGTAGCTGTCATTGACTGGGAACATTTTAAGCTTGTTTACATGTAATCCGTTGTTTCCTGTGCTTATGCACAAAGTGTATAGTTTGTGCTACCAAAACGTAAATTTTCTTTTAACATAGTTTGGCCGGCTACCCTGAAACTGGGGACCTTATTTTACAGAAAAAATTTTAATGGTTTATTCCTAGTGGTGATTTATTAGACTATGATTCCCCAAAGTTGCTTCCACAATTTCATTGTTCTTGTCAGAATGTCAGCTCTTTATCAATTCTCAAGCTTATGAATATGTTAATTTATATTGTTAAAAATCTGTAAGAAGCTGAAAAACATTACATTCCTGTTTTCTTTTTGGGCAGTGATAGGGGCTGAAGGACGGCAAATTCAGATCATATGTTCTGTCTCAGCAGGAAAGATGACTTTACCCAAGCATCCTTAGAGTACTGGGTAGACACAGATTAAGAATGACAGTAAATTAGAAACTGCCATATTAATCTTTTAAGTTTTTTTTTAACATAATAATGATCTGTAAATGATGATGTAAATGAACTGTAACTTAAAAGTTCACACAGTAATTCAGTTAGTAAATTTACTAGTAACATGTGCCAAGCAATACTGTTAGGGTTTGAGGACCTGTGGAAGCTCAGAACAGCCAGAGACTAACTGCTTTTTAGGAGATAAGGGATAGTAATATTAATAGTTATCCATAATTTTGGTTATATTACACTGCCTCCTTTATTACTGAATAATTTAGAGTTAAGAAATAAGACTCTTGGCTCCTTCTCTCTTCAAGATTAGTTGAGTGTCTTAATATTTTCATTTTATTATTTTTTTAATGAGCACAAATCTTAAGTATAACAGCTCAGTTTTTAAACATGTATACACCTGTGCTACTACCATTTAGACGATGAAATAGAATATTTACAGCACCACACAAGGCTTGCTTACCCCATGTTTAATCAGTGATCTCCACTCAAAGAGTCAAGTGCCAATTCAACCTCTATCAACATAAGTTTTACTTGTACTTGAACCTCAGGTAAATTGGAGTTATTTGTTGTTTGATTTCTTTTTTCCAAAATGTGGCTAAGATTAACTCATGCTATTGGATGAGAATAGTTTTTTTTTTTTTTTTGTAGAGACAAGAGTCTCACTTTATCGTCCTCGGTAGGGTGCCGTGGCATCACACAGCTCACGGCAACCTTCAACTCCTGGGCTTAGGAGATTCTCCTGCCTCAGCCTCCCGAGTAGCTGGGACTACAGGCACCCGGCCCAACGCCCAGCTAGTTTTCTGTTTTGCAGTTCAGCCGAGGCCGGGTTTGAACCCGCCACCTTGGGTATATTGGGCCGACGCCCTACTCGATAAGCCACAGGCGCCGCCCAAGAATAGTTTGTTTTTTTACTGCCTGTATTAGTCTATTACATAAAGATTCCACAATTTACTTATCTGTTCTATTGATGGACATTTGGGTTGTTCATACTTTTGGCTGTTATGAAGAAAATATCTGTGAACATTGTTTTATATGTATTTTGATAGATGTAAGTATTAATTTCTCCTGTTATTAATAGTGTTATTTGTAGTTATTTGTTATTTGTTAGTTTTAGCTTTAAATGTTTTCCAAAGTGTTTGTATCAATTACAGTGTCACCATTAATGAATGATAGTTCCGCTTATTTCACATTTTTGATACTTTTTGTTATGTTGTTATTTTGATTTTAGCCTTTCTGTTGGATGTATATTGGTATCTCTTAATTTTGATTTGCATTTCTCTAATGACTAATGATGTTGAGCACTTTTTGGCCATTCATATATCCTCTTTTGTAAAGTCTCTTAGTCTTTTGCCTTTTTTAAAAATCGGTTTTCCTGTCTTACTGATGTGTAGGAGTTCTTCATATATTTTGGAAATGAGTTCTTTGCCAGATCTGTTTCACAATATCTTCTCTCTGTTCTCTTCTCTTTTTATTGTTAAAGGTGTCTTGAACAGTTTTACTGAGGTCTAATTTATTAATCATCTTTTATTGAGTTAAGGACATTCTCTCCTATTTCTGGTTTTCCAGGGAGTTTTTAAAATCATGAATGAGTATTGAGTATCAAATTTACATTGAATGATTTGATAGCTGATTTTTTTCTTATTTTGTTAATGTCATGAGATATACAAATTGAATTCTCAAATGTTAAACTAACCTGGCATTTCTGAAATAACCCGGTTGGTTATTGTGTATTTATTTTTTTTTAACTTATCGTTATATTCTATTTGTTAAATTTGATTTGTTTCATCTATGCTTATAAGTGATACTGGCTTGTGATTTTTCTTTCTTGTGAAGTCCTTGTATCAGTTTTGAATGTCATAGATATGTTGGCTTCATTAAATTATTTAGGAAGTATTCCCTCATCTGTGGATGAGTTTATATAAGATTGATATTTTAGATTTTTTCTTTGTGGTAGAATATAGATAACAAAATTTACTATCTTAACCGTTTTTACATTAATTACATTCACATTGTTGTGCAACCATCACCATCATATCTCCAGAACTTTTTGTCTTCACCAATTGAAATTCTGTACCTGTTAAGCACTAACTCCTTTTTCTCTCCTCTCAGCCTCTTGCAACCCCAATTGTACTTTATGGGGTGGCGCCTGTGGCTCAAAGAAGTAGGGTGTGGGCCCCATATGCTGGAGGTGGTGGGTTCAAACCCAGCCCTGGCCAAAAACTGCAAAAAAAAAAAAATTGCCAATTGTACTTTATGACTCTGAATGTGACAACTCTAGGTATTTATGTTAGTGGGATCATTCATTATTTGTCCTTTTGTGACTAGCTTATTTCACTTAGTATAATGTCTTCAAAGTTCTTCAAAGTTCTGCAAAGGATGTAACAGAACGTCCTTTTTGAAGACTGAATAATATTTCATTGACTGAATAATATTGCATTGTTTGTACATACCCAGACACTAGGATTGCTTCCATCTTTTGGCTATAATACTGCTATGAACATGGGTGTAGCCATATCCCTCCCTTTGAGACCCTGTTTTCAATTTATTTGGGTATATACCCGGAAGTACAATTGCTAGATCTTATGGTAATTCTGTGTTTAATTTTTTTTTCTTTTTTAATTAAATCATTGCTGTGTACATTAATGCAGTCATGGGGTACAATGTGCTGGTTTCATATACAATCTGAAATATTTTCATCAAACATTAACATAGCTTTCACTGCATTTTCTTAGTTATTGTGTTAAGACATTTATATTCTGCATTTAGTTCTATGTTTAATTTTTTAAGGAATTGCCATACTGTTTTCCATAGTGACTGCATGATTTCACATTCCTACAGCAATGTGTAAGGGTTCTCGTTACACCATATCTTTGTCAATACTTGTTTTATATATATATATATGTGTATATATATATATAATATATATATATATTTTTTTTAATTATAGCTGTTCTGATGGGTATGAAATTGTATCTCTGTGGTTTTAATTTTCATTTCTCTGGTGACTGGTGATGAGTATCTTTTCATGTGCTTATTGCCTATTTATTTATTTTTTTTTTGAGACAGAGTTTCACTATGTCACCTTCAGTAGAGTGCTGTGATGTCGCTGCTCACAGCAACCTCACCCTCTTGGGCTTAAGCAGTTAATTCTCTTGGTTCAGCCTCCCAAGTAGCTGGGACGACAGGCACCTGCCACAAGGTCTGGCTATGTTTTTGTTGCAGTTGTCATTGTTGTTTAGCAGACCCAGGCCGAGTTTTAACCCGTCTGCCTTGGTGTATGTGGCCAGCGCCCTAACTACTGAGGTATGGGTGCCGAGCCCTTATTGGCTATTTTTGTAACCTCTTTGTAAAAGTATCTGTTCACGTCCTTTGTCCAATTTTGAATTGAGTTTTTTTGTTGTTGAGTTGCAAGAGTTCTTCATCTATTGTGGATATCGAGCCCTTATCAAATACATGATTTACACATAATTGCTTCCATTCTTTTGGTTGCCTTTTACTCTGTTTAATGTTCTTTGATGCAAAAAGTTTTAAATTTTGGTGAAATTCAACTTTGCTCTTTTTCTTTTGTTGCTTGGGTTTTTGGTTTCATATCCAATAAATCATTGCTAAATGTGATGACGTGATGCTTTTCCCCAGTGTTTTCATCTACTTTTTAGCTCTTACATTTAGGTCTTTGATTCATTTTGAATTAATTTTTGTGTGTGGTATAAGGTAACGATCCAACCTTTTTTTTTTTTTTTTTTTTGCTTGTATATATGGTAGAAATTCCATAGCGATGCACCGGCTTAGTTTGGCCACCTCATTAAGTTGATAAAATATTAATATACTGGAAATTTGCCCAATGTATGTTTCAGTACATTAGGCCTATT
>CAUYRH010020687.1:0-71613 GCA_963574655.1 Perodicticus potto | reverse complement strand
TGGGTAGGCGGTGGCTCTGACCTAAAAGACCCCACCCCCACTCAACCAAACGCCGCCAAAGAAATACACTGTAACAAAAAAAAAAAAAAAAAAAAAAAAGAAGAAGAAGAAAAGAAAAGTAACAGGATCTGTGATTTTTGCTGTCAGTGATTTCATTTAAGAGATGAAAACTACACTAAAATTTTAAATACACCACTTCTACTGATACCAACAAAAACATAACTCAAAGGCAGAAATTGTGTAGTGACAGCTGCTACTTTTTGTATAATATATTCTTAAAGAGCATTGTATTTTGAAGTATATTTTCCCAAAAGAACAGTGTAGTACTTAGGGCACTATTTCTGACTAAGATCTTGGCATCAACTGAGTTCTTCTCATTGTGGGTCATAAAAGCAAAAAGGCAAAAATTATAAACCTTTCTAATCATTTAGAAACTTAAACTATGATCTAGGTCTTAAAAAAAAGGACATAAATGTACTATACAATTGAATTTCATGAGGTGCTCCAATGTGCTATAAAGTATACATAGAGCACATAAAATTCTAACTCTGCTGTATCATAAATTCGACCTCACTCTTATGAATGGGCTTACTATATAGCAAACATTAATGAAATGTTTAATTAACATTCTCTTCTCTTGCCTTTTTAGAATTTTGAAGGGCTTTCTGGATTATTTCAGTGGCTGAGCTTTTTTACAAAACAAAAGAATAGAACCTTTCCATAAAAAATAACTATCTCTTTCTCCCACTAAATTCTTCAGTAGAGATACTTCATTTAATCAGACTGATAATCCTGAATCTGAATTTTTTACCTGAATGTATGATCATCCTTTAAAATATTTAGTGATTGAGAGAGTTAAGTATTTGATGGCCTCACCAAAGCTTCACAGTGACCCTTTTAGCCACTGTGTACACACATACCATGTAATTCCTTTTGTCTTCCCCAAACCGAGATCCATGGGATGTAAGTGCTTTGTGAGGGACAGTGGTATAGTGGAAGTGATATAGGGCTGTGGGCTTCAGACCCTTTTATAGCTTCAGGTAAGGTATTCTTCTCCTCTCCAGCCTTCCTTATAATTGCTGTTTTGGTTCACTGTATTGCTTAGTTACCCCAGAAGTCTCCAGGAAGTCATGCTTGAATGAGCAGGTCAAGGCATCTTTAAAAAAGTCGTTTATGCTGGGCAGCACCTGTGGCTCTAAGGAGTAGGGTGCTGGCCCCATTCACTGGAGGTGGCGGGTTCAAACCCTGCCCTGGCCAAAAACTGTAAAACAAACAAAGTTTGTTTGCTTAAAAAACAAAGTCATTATCCTAAGTGAAAGAAAAGCCATTCACAAAAGACTACATATTGCATGTCTATATTTATAGGAAATGTCCAGTATAGGAAAATGTACAGAGATATAAAGTAGAGTAGTAGCTGTCTAGGGCTGAGGCAGATTGGGGGTAGGGCTTGTTGGGGATTGTTTGCTAATGGGTATGGAGTTTCTTTTTGAAGTTGTAACATAAATTAGATTGTGGAGATGGTTGCACAGCTATCTAGATATACTGAAAAACTTGATTTGTATACCTCATATGGGTGAATTGTATGGTCCATAAATTATATCTTAGTAATGCTATTACTATTTTTTTTTTTTTTGAGGCAGTCTCAAGCTGTGGCCCTGGGTAGAGTGCCATGGTGTCACAGCTCATAGCAACTTCAAACTCTTGGGCTTAAGTGATTCTCTTGCCTCAGCCTCCCAAGTAGCTGGGATTACAGGTGCCCACCACAATGCTCAGCTATTTTTTTGTTGTTGTTGCAGTTGTCTTTGTTGTTTTGGCAGGCCTGGACCAGGTTCAAACCTGCCAGCCATAGTGTATGTGGCCAGGGCCCTACCGACTGAGCTATAGGCGCCATCAATGCTATTATTTTTTACAAGTTACTAAATTTTATCAAGTTGAATGGGGTGACCACAAGGGAAATGGTTTTAAGCAGTGAGCATTCCTTGTACTGTATGTATATAATGAGTATACATATGTTTATATAAGTATAATGTGTTTGATCCAAGTATGAACCATATGGTGCTAGTCATGATGTGTATATGTGAATTCTAGAGAAAGATGAATGACCTTTAAATTTGAGAATGCCAGGCACTGGGGAGCAATGTGTGGGTAATGGTTCTAGGGTGACAAGTTTGGTTGGAACTATGAGTCCCTGGAGAGATTGGCAAGTATTGGGCATTCCTTTGTAGAGAAAGAAGTACAGCCAAAGTTGAAAAGATTGAAGGAAGCAGAAACATATAAGGAGGGAATGTTGAATCCTATTAATTATAGTTAGAAGATTAGATACAGTACAAAATGGAAAAAAAAAAAAAAAAAGAATCCTTCATATTCTATCAGGAGGAGGCCATCATTTAGGACCATTATGTTGGAACTCAAAAAAGTGGCGAGAGAATTGTGATTATCAAAGGTTGGAAAGGTTGAGGGAGAGGGGAAGATAATGAGTGACACATTGATAATGGATACAGAATTATAGCTAGATAGGAAGAATAAGTTCTGGTGGTCTTTATAGACCATGGTATGGGGAACATGCTTAATACTTTATTATATATTTTTTAAAAAACTGGAAGAGAGGATTTTGAATGTTCCCAAGACAAAAATGTGATAAATGTCTGAGGTACTAATTACCCTGATTCAGTCATTATACATTATAAACAAGTATCAAAATATCACTTTGTATCCCATAAGTATGTATTTTTAAAACTAAAATTTAAAAACTATGTAGAACAGAGGCACATTACCAATGCTAAGTGCATTTTCTTTTAACTGTATGGTGTTTACTTGGTGCCCTCAGTGCCCTGGGAGAATTTGAATAACTTCCCAGAGAACACTAGGTGAGGAGTTGGGAAAGCTGGTTTGTAATTCTAATCTGTCTCTTTCTGTGCTATGTTAAGTAAGTGACTCCGTGACACTTTTTTCCTCCCTTGAGTTTTTCTTCTTACCCTGAGAGGATTGTATAAGGATCAAATGAGGTAACATACATCCATTACATTGTCCTTAATTGAAATCCAATGAATGTTAGACTAATGGAGTAGGGGAATGAAGAAGGAAGGAAAGAAGGAATGTGCTTAGTAAACTAGTAAACTAGAGTGATATTATATGCAAGGAATTGAATTATTGAATTATTCCCCTAGACAAGAATATGAAAACTGTAAGAGCAATAAGGATTTTTGCACCAATACTATTTACACCTATAGGCTTCTAGTATCACTATCTTGTTATACTAAAACCCTTATACCCATGACAATTTTGGCAGCTGTTAACCACTGACAGGATTGCAAATAGAAATCAAACTCCATGGATGGATGGATAACCTTGTTATGACTGAACTCTGCTGAGTTTACCAATCAGAACAAACATTGATAGTTAGGCATATTTTTAGTATGAATGTCATACTCAGAACAATTCTACTTTTTATGAAACTTTTGGCATAATGATAGTGGGTTTGAGATATCATTCCAGTATAACAAATTACTTCTATCTGGGCTAGCCAACAATTTTCTCCCCAGTAGCGACTATGACAGAATGTTGGCACTCCTATTTCATAATTTATGCCACCCAGTAAAGAATTTCAAACTCATCTAAAATGCTTTGGATGACATGAGTTGGGTGCTTTCTGTGAGGAATTCTGCTGCATGTGAATTTCTTGTTGTTTGGCTTTTAAATCCCTTTTGTTATCTAGCTCTTCATGAACTGTATCACTTTAGGCAAGTGACTTGCTTCCCTAAGTTTCCATTTCCTCATCTGTAGATGGGGAAGTGGGGGTATTGACCCTGTATTGAGAAATTAGGGGAAGCACTTGGCGTATCCCCTGTCGAGCAGAACGCAGTCCTTCTTTAAGGCTGTTGGGTCATTGGCACCTAAAAGGGAGAAGTGAGGTATTGTTTTTGAAGTATTAATGTTTTTGTTATATTATTTTTTTGTCTAGATTTGCCATATTATAGCTTATGAGGATTTTTAAGGCCTGTCATTTTTATCTTCAAAAATTGTATGAACTCTTGTAATTAAGTATAAGCAGCACAAAATTAATCTTAAGCAATTTGCATTTTAATTTTAGCTATGGGACCTTATATCATTGCTTCCTGCTCCTCTTATGAAATGAGAGACTTGATAGTTGGTCTTTCATCCTTCCTGTTTCCAATACTGTCCGATCATATAGTCTTCATTCTTCTTCTCCCACATTTCCTCTTCTGACATTCTTTGCCTCTAATCTCTGACACTTCTTTTGATTTTGCCTCTAATCTCTGACACTTCTTTTGACCCATTGCCTCAAATCCTCCGCTTATCCATCCTTTCGTACAACCTAAAAATTGTTAAAATGTACCTATATGAGGCAAGCAGTATATTAGGAACTGGATGTACAATGTTGAGAAATACAGACATGGTTCCTGGGCTACTAGAATTTACAGTTTAGTGAAGACACACACAAATAAGTAATAACTACAAAATGTGGTAAGTGCTATGAAAGAGCAAGACAGACTACTGTGAGTGGGAAAACAGAGATGCCTGACACAGTTAAATGCTTTTTCTCAAAGCAAACTTACAAAAGGTAGAGGGGCCAGGGATGGTTTGAGAGAGAGCAACACTGCAGACAAGAGCCCAAGTCAAGAACGCACTTGGCTGTTTTCAGGAGTAGGAAGCCTAGTGTGGCTTGGATTGTGGTCAGTAAGAGTGGAAAAGCCAAATTTGTGACCAAGTTCAGGATTTTGCATTTTATATTAAGTGCAGCAGGAACTGTATGAGAAATACTAAATGATGATAAGACAAGAATTTTACTTTGTGTGGCTGAAACAATTTAAAGCTGATTTTTAAAAAAATACACTTTAATTTTACATTAATCTTTACATGGAATGGTATGCTATATCTAATGTGAGTGTACTTTTAGGCTGGGCAGGGACTCGCTATGGCCAAAGTTAATTAATACTCTGTTTCTATCAGACTACCTTGTTTCTCTTCTCTCTCCATTCCACTCTGATTCTGGCTACTTCTGCACTGCATTTACTTACCTTTTCCACAGTCCTTTGGGCCTTGAAATGCTGTGAGAACAGCAGTAACAGCCATCCAAGGACTTGTAGAAAGCAGATAAACCTTGGGTCTGTGGAGAGCTAGCAATTACAGAAAAGTTAGAAGAGAAGGCCTGCTAAAATATGCAAGAGGAACGCCTCCTCCAGCAGGAATTCCAAAGCCAGGCAGCAAAATTGATGTCATAGGCTGGGTAGGCACTGAGATAATAACTCAACTAATTCTTTTGTCAGTTAAAAGTGTTTACTAAGTGTGTTCATTCTATGTAAGACTTTGGTGGGGATGCAGAGGGAATCAAAATGTATAGGGAACAGGTTCTTTCCCTGTAAAACAGTGACCTAATTCAGTAATGTACCTTTGGATGGTCATTTTGAACATATTCCTGGTAAATATTGGACACATGTGTTTAAAATACCATATTTGTACAGTGTATGATGGAATATTATGCAGCCTTTAAAAAGGAGAAAATCCTGCCATTTCTACAACATGGATGGACCTGGAATATGTAAGGCTAAGGAAAATAAACCAGACATGGAAAGAAAAATATGGCATGATCTCGTGTATGTGGAATCTTAAAAAAAAAAAAAAGTGTAAAAGTACAGAGATAGACGATAAAACAGTAGTTACAAGGGTTGGATGGGAGAAGGAATTGGGAGATGTGAATGGGTGAAAAGTTATAAAGTAGCAGATGTGGAGGATGAGTAAATCGAAAGATGTAAAGTACTACTCCTAGCGTAGTTAACAATAGTGTACTGTATCAGGAGTTTTGCTAAATGAGCATATTATAGCTGATCTTCTCATAGGAGGCAAAAATGGAAAACTGAGCATCGGACTTTGGGGAAACTGTAGGTAAAATTTGGTTTAGCTCTTATCTTTATCATAACTTATGTCTGGGAATTATCTGCTCTTGCTAAATTGACATTTTGAGGAATAAGACGAAGACGATGAAAGACTATTCTTTTTGTTGTTGTTGTTATTTCAGTCTGAGAGGTGCTTAGAATTTCAGATATACTTATTTGCCTGTTGTAATGCCAAAAGCATCTCAATGTATTATTTACCAGTTAATTCCTTCTCTAGCATAACCTGTTTTCATGATTAATTCATTGGTTGTATAGTAATGTAATTTCTGTCTAAACTATAAAATAATGCTTTTAAAGTACATAAAAAATAGGTAACTGAGATGATGAATATGTTTGATCTGTTTTACTGTAGTAACCATTTTACTGTATATGTCTTTCATAACATTATGATGTATACCTCAAATATCCATAAAATTATTTAAAATAATTACATTTCAAAAAAATTGTCATGTGGCCAATGTAAAAACATTTTAATGTAATTTAAAATTATAAAGTTATTTTACAAATTGGTAATATCTGGAGACAGGCATTTTGATGTGATGACTAAAAAGATGGTGATTGAGTTGGACAGTATGAGTCTGTACCCTGCTATACCACTTCCTGGCTTCATCTGTGTGGTGAAGGTAATTGTGTGTCCACTTCTTAGTTAGTTTTATTATATAATAGACTAAATAATACATTGCATGCAAAGCATTAAATATAAAACCTGTCAGATATTAAACACTTAAGATATATATAAAGTATGACTTTATGCTTTCAAGAACTTAATCTATAAACATCCTTTGATCCTTGACTTCATTTGAACAATAGCCAAGTTGAAGAGTAGTGAGAAATAAAACAGAGAAGGTAAGAATGAGACAGTAGAAAGAGAACTTTCTTGAAAGGATTTTCATCCTCATGCTTGGAAGTTTCTCTCCTCTGCAGAAATGGTTCTGCCGGGTGACTGTGACATGGACTATACAGAGGGGGAGAGGAGGGGTGCGGAGAATCTAGGAGGCTCTGGGTCACCTGAGAGTTAACCCCAGCATGGCCTACTTTCAACCTGGAAACCACGTGCTTCTTTGTCCCATCTTTCCAGCATTTTCCTTATTTACAAATGATGGAGATGCTAGAGTATATTTTATTTTCTGACAACTTTTTTTGTTTCCAGAGAGAGAAATGCATTCACAAAGTTTGCTGCCCAAGGAATTCCAAATAGGGTGTCTTGAGATAGGTGTATGCAGAGAAAACTTAATCCTTATGCCCCTCCCACCAAACTCTCTTACCTAGGTGTGGGAATTACTCAGGATTTTTAAATTAATTGATTATTTTTATTTATTAAACATTGAAGAACATACATCAGTACATGCATGAGTACATGTTTCTTTTTTTTCGAGACAGAGTCTCAAGCTGTCACCCTGGGTAGAATGCCGTAGCATCATAACTCACAGCAGCCTCCAACTGGGGCTCAAGCAATTCTCTTGCCTTAGTTTTTCTAATTTTTTTTTTTTTTTTTTTTGAGACAGAGCCTCAAGCTGTTGCCCTGGGTAGAGTGCTGTGGCATCACAGCTCACAGCAACCTCCAATTCCTGGGCTCAAGCGAGTCTCCTGTCTCCGTCTCCCAAGTAGCTGGGACTATAGGCACCCACCACCACGCCCGGCCATTTTTTTTTTTTTTTTTTTTTGTTGCAACCACCATCGTTGTTTGGCAGCCCGGGCTGGATTCCAACCCGCCAGCTCAGGTGTACGTGGCTGGCGCTCCAGCCCACTGAGCCACAGGTGCCAAGCATAGTTTTTCTATTTTTAGTAGAGACAGGGTCTCGGTTTTTGTTCAGGTTGGTCTTGAACTTGTGAGTTCAAGCAATCCACCTGCTTCAGCCTCCCAGAGTGCTAGGATTACAGGCGTGAGCCACCGCGCCTGGCTGTGAGTACATATTTCTAATAAAAATTCTGCCACCATTTGTCTGTAAACGACTTTGGCTTAGTAATCCCCATGGTATAGAGCTAAAACCATAGGCTTTACAGTCAAATAGATCCCATTTACTCTCCTTCTCTTAATAACAGTGTGTATTTGGGAACGTGAGATTACTCTTCTGAGCACTAGGTTCCTTATTTGGAAAGTGGAGTTATAATATCCGCATGCCTCATAAGATTATCATAAGGTGCTAACATAGATGAAAACCTCCCAGCACAGTATCTAGTACCTGGTAGGCATTCCGCCAGTTTTACCTGTTGTTGGACATATTTAACCGGGCTTACTTACAAAGGAATCCATATAAATACTGAAATTAATTTTTAAAATTCACTACAAATTTTTAGATTAAGATCTGATTATACCTCTATTTGAATGGTTTTTTTAAATAATAAAATTATTTAAAGAGATTTTTTCCCCCAGTTCCTATATACCCTATGGTTTAAAAATCTTCAAATTAATTTATTGCATATTTCATGTAAGAATGACATGATGGAGAATTGATTACTTGAGGTATTGATTTAATCTAATTCAGTATAATAATTCACTGATTTTCATTTAGTGCATACTAACTGCCAAACCCAGTCTTGTTGCATGTGGACAAACATCCAAATACCATTTCTTTTCACAAGGAGCTCACAATAGAATTTCTTTAAATTTTAAGGGCTAGTAGGAGGAGTTTACAGAGAAACAAACAGTTATATTCTGGGAAAAGGCAAAACTATGAAGATGGACAAAAAGTCAGTTTGGGAGAGGGAAGGATATATAGGCAGTGCTGTGAGGAATTTTAGGGCATTGCTAATGTACAACAATGGTAAGTACATGCAATTAGACCTTTGTCTGAAGTCATAGACTGTACAACACTAAATGTTAACTGTAATGTAAACCAAGGAAGTAGGGGATAACCATGTGTCAATATAGGTTCATCGATTGTAAAAATGTACAACTCTGTTGGGGAATGTTGATAGTTGGGGAAATTGTGCAGGTGGGGACCGGAAGTATGTGGGAAGTCTGTACTTTCTGTTCGGTTTTTATGTGAAACTAAAATGGCTCTAAAATATAATGTTTATTAATTTTAAAAAGTATTTTAACAGCTTTGGAGCAAAAGTAAACCATATAATACATGCAGATACACTTTGCTTTATTGAAATGAAATATATGGTGTTCAAAACATGTTTGTTTATAAAGAAATTGCCTGTTTTATAAGAAGTTTTTAGAAGCCTGCTAGGGGACCTGTCTTGATCTGAGTTCTAATTCCTTCTGCCACGAAGGAGCTTTCTGACCCTGGCAACATCTAAGACCTCTCTGGCTATTTTCTATAGAGTGACTTAGGAGAACATTTTCTATAGAGAACTTAGGAGTATGGCATGCTGTGTTTATACAGTTTGCTTTGTTGGGCAAGCTGTAACGGAGAGGATATTCTCTAATGGAGATGGAAGGTCGTGAGGCAGCCTCAGGGGCCACTCTGGAGTGCCATTTCTACATTCTGGATTAATTCCTTTCCTAGCTATTGGTTGTGTGTGTCTGAAAGTTGAGTTACACAGATGAGTTTATCTTTGTAGCTTTTTCTATCTCAATTATTTCATTCAGTAGGTTTCTCTATAATAATTTGATTATAAACATTGTTTACATAGGATTTTTAAAATTAACATGTCTGCCTTTCAAAGAAAGTAACCTATATATAAAATATAGAGTGATCAATATATGAGAACATAAGGTAATTCCCATCCACCCTCCCAAACTTTACAAGAAATGAAATACATAAATTAGTTTCCTCTAGTGATAAAACTGCGACAGTTTTCAGGCAAAAGAAAAAACAGTTTAGTAGCACCATCTGGAGGCTACAGAAGAGGAAAACTCTCTGTGCCTCTGAAATGAAAAAGATTTGTGGAAAAAGGAAGAAAAAAGCTTAATACTCCTTTTAAAAAGTCTATAAAAATTTCTAATTTTTCTGTTTTTGTTCTTCACTCATACATTCATTTCTCATTATGTCTCCAGTTATACTGAACTAGTGGAATACAGACCTGTTTAGCCGTGTATTTTCATTAAGATCCTGGTTTCACCACATGCTTATAAATTTCTCTCCTTTTCTATAATAGTGGTGAGGATAGTGCTGTAATCATGAAGTTCTTATGGATTCCAGTAGGTTTGTTGACAATAGTTCACTTTATAAGACCTGAAGCATCAAGCCTATCAGCAAGGGACATTTTATCTTAGTTCTTCTATATATGCAAAATATTTGTTGCATCTTTACTTTATCCTGGGAGGAAAAATAGAAGTAATCATTCTTGGATTGTATGTGTGTTGAAGTCTTTTTTTGTGTGTGTGAATGAGGTTACTGTATTACCTCTTAGGTTCAAAATTTTCTCACAGTTTTCTCTGTCCCTAAGATTCTGCAATTCTCTAATCTGAAATAGCTTGAGGGCATAGATTATTGTTTCTTAAAGGAATCTGGAAAGTTTCTTTGCATATGATAGTAGTGGAGGTAATATTTTCATTTCCAGATACCCTAGTTTCTTTATCTTAGTTTTTTGGTTTTATTTTGTTTTCTTATTAGTAAACTGGTATCATGATTTTTGGCAACCTAGAAAAATTTATTAGATTCTTTGAATGATTGGGTTACAAAGTTTTTATGATATTAGCAGAGTTGCAAATTTCTTTTACAAATAACTTATTAAAATTGACTTCAGAATTGGCCCACTTGTAAATTATTGGTGGAATTGCTGTTTCCTTCTGCTGCTTTTGTTATTGGCAAGTGTTTAGGAGTCATTGAAATGTGCAGAGAATAGGCATCAATAAAATGTTAAAACACTGTAAGAAGCCAAGCCTCTTCCCCTGCTCAAAAAGATCCAGCATGGATCATAAAGAGTAGAAACGTTGTACTTGAACAAGTGAAATTCAAGAATGTAACATGTTACATTCTTGAAGGAAAAGAAGAATAGAGAAGATCATATTGAAATAGTAGGTGAAACTGAAGAGAAATTCAAAGGATAAAAACTGGTAAGGTTTTTAAGATACTTATTTAAACAGATGAGATAGAGCCTATCAAAACTGGAGCCAACAATAATATATTTGTGTAAGTTTATTGTAGCTCAACTGCTACATAATGGTTTCAGTTAAAGGAAAACAATGTTTCTATTTTTAAAAAACTCACTATTTTTAATGTGTAAAAAAATTGTGTATGAAACCGCAGAGCCTTTCTCTGAAAAAGCACTAATTCTAATACCATTAAAGGTTTAAAATGAGGTGCTGCCTTATAGTTCTATAGCTAATATTTTCCCCTGTTTTTCTCGCACCAGATGGCACTGTTTAGTTCTATTTCACAGTCTTGTTCTGGAACTTTCTTTGGGAGAATCTGTTTTAGCCTAGACATACCAGTGGCACCTCTGTATTCTGTATGAAGTTATGAATACTTGTAAAAGGCCATTGACTCAGAAATGAAGCTGTTTATTTGAGGTCTCGTGGTTCTTTTCCAGTTGCCCATTTACTGTGAAGTGAGCCTAATAAACCAGCTGATTAGAAACCGACATGCTTCTTACAGAGTTCAGCCAGTATTTCCCTTGGAGATGTTGCAGCAGCGTGATTTTCAGCATTTTCACAGGCTAGTCTGATAATCTGACACATTTTGGAATTATTTTATATGTGAAAGTGGAGCTATAATAGGCACACTCATTTAAAAAAACATCTTTCAGAGCTTAAAATGTTTCATGACAGTCTGTTGAACTGTAGATTCATCAAATTTAATTAGAAAAATAAAATATAAACAATTTTTCCTGAATGGTCTATTCCCAATGCTGGCTTAAAAGCCTCTGATACCATTGGGTGTGAATGGGGCAGGTTCATAGCCACACTTACCTCTTTGCTGCCGATAAAAATGAAATGTCTTTTTGGATGTTGGAATTAGCTTTAACTTAATAAAAATTCCAGTATCATATTATAAAGGCCTTATCTCTGTGAGCTTTTCTTCTGCTCTGCTCTGCTCTGCTCTGCTCTTCTCTTCTCTTCTCTTCTCTTCTCTTCTCTTCTCTTCTCTTCTCTTCTCTTCTCTTCTCTTCTCTTCTCTTCTCTTCTCTTCTCTTCTCTTCTCTTCAACAGTGGACATAATCATGGTACAGATTTCATAAAGACTGCTTCTCCATTTACTGTGTGGTATGAAGAAAAACAATGCTGTATTTGCATATTTTGAAGCTCCTTGAAACCCTGCCGTAGTTTGAATGCTTTGTGTTTGGTACTAAATGCCTCTCCTCCTTGCATTTCATTGCTTTGCATTCTCTTGTTGGTTATGTGATTTCAAGAATGAGAGTAGGAGTGGAGAGCCCTCTCTAGACTGTTACTATGAACGCACAAATGAAACCTCATTATTCCTGTGTTTAAAAGAAGGGTGGGTTGATGAATGGTATTTTTACCGGCCCCTCCCTTCCCTCCTCCCGTGCCCGTCCACACACCATTGACCTGAAAGCATCGCAGCTCTCCTTCAGACACCCTCCCCTGTTTCTGGAGAGGCAGAGGAGCCAGAGTGCCGGTTTCCAGGAGCTGGTCCTCCAGGCCGAGCCACCGCTCTGTGTGGAAGCAAGCATAAGACAGGCTGCTTCCATAAATCAAGCCTGGATTTTATTAGAGTGTTTATATAACCTCAGTTTATGTGCTATAATTCTTCACTGTGTTGCCTAGAGTAATTCCCAAAGAAGATGTTTGGTCTTTTTCCCTGGAAATGTTTTAGCACAGGCTTTTGTTTTGGCATTCTTCCTCCCCTCCCCCCCTGCCCTTTTGGAGTGAGGTGGAGGTGTCACTAACAGTTAATTGCTCTTTTATTGAGTAAATAGTATAATTCAACATAGGTTACATTCTGTATATATTAGATGTTATCCCTATTCTTAAGTAGGGGAGATCTTTTCTTCAGATTAATTCTGAAGAATTAATTAGTTCTTTTCTTCAAATTAATTTTTTACATTTTCAAGATTATAGGGTGGTAGGGTTAACTTAATTGCTGAATAAATGAAACAGAAGTGGAAAAATACAGGCTTTGCTATATGTGGGAGTCCCCTACCCTTCACACCCTACCCCCTAACAGATCCACTGTTGATAGAGTCACATTTATTGGTGAGAGTGAAAATCCAGACTGAAAATAAAATGTCTTTTTGGACGTTGAAAAGCATGAAATAGACTTTTAACTGAAGAACATGTCAGGGTAAGATGACCATATTCAACTGTATTCCATGTAGGTGAGTACATAGGAAGAGAAATGTTGTCTGATGGAAATTAAGACAATTTGACTTACCTGTAGCATATTTTAAAAGACATAGCTACCTATTTTTACATTGTAGTTTTTTCTTCAAACTTTGTGTTTGGTCCCACAGAGGGAATTAGATGATGAGTCTGTAGTTAAGGAAAGAGTTACTGAATCAGTGCTGATTGGACATGTTACAGTTTGCGTACTGCAGCTCGTACATCAGCAGTTGATGTTTGATCATCATTGAGGTTAGAAGGTATTGCACAGGTGCGTGTTTTTTCTTTGTACTTTAAAGAGAATAGTTAATCCTGGGGGAAAATTTGGGAAGGAATATGCAAACAGAGCCATCTTTTTATATTTATTACACTTTAACTACAAAGTTGTGTAGTTGTGCTTTAGAATTGTGCAATTCAGTATTGTAACTAGTAGCCACATGTGGCTATTAAGCATTTGAAATATGACTAATCCTAATTCAGATTTGCTGTAAGTGTAAAATACACACTGGATTTTGAAGCTTTAGTATAAAAACAAGAACGTATAGTATCTCTTTAATAACTTATGTGTTGAAAAAATGAAATATTAAAATTAATTTTACCTTGTTTTTACATTTTTAAAGGTGGCTATTAGAAAAACTTTAAATTATAAATATGACTCACATTTTTGATTCACATTGTTATTAATCAGTGCTGTTTGAAAGTTGGTTTGTCCAGTGGTAGGAATAGTGGACTAATGCTCAGTAAAGCTTTCAAAATTATACATTTAAAGAAACATGCTATGCTTTCTGTTAAAATATTAGTACTCAAAATAAGTGACAATATGTGAATGAATTTGGACAAATTCTTTTTTATACAGCCCCAAGATTTATGAGAAAATGCTGACTAGAATATTGTCAACTAAAATATTCCTCTTTATCTGTCAAGCCTTTCTCTAAGTTTCTTAACTGAGGGCTCTCCTCTAAAAGGATGTAGAGGTTAAGGGTGTGGACTGTAGGGTGGAATCCCAGCTTGGTTGCTTACTGTCCCTGTAATCTGAAGCACATTATTTAGCTACCTCGTGACTCAGCTTCTCTCTATATGACACAAAATACATAAAATACACAACAGGGACTTGCACATATCATGTAAGTACTATATAAGGGTTACCTATTATAGTATCAAATATTTGTGTTATTATGATCATCTTGTTAAAATATGTACAACTTTGATAGGTTATTCAAACTTACACTCTTTGCAAGCAAATGGAAGCATTGACTTTCAATAGGATACTTGTTTTGAAACTCAAGCAGTAAGCAACAAATAGGAAGGCAAACGAACAAAATGAGCTCATTTATTGGTAAATGATTAGAACATTCTATAAAATGAAATTTGTGGTAATTTTACATTAAATCAATTGAACTACTTGAAATAATTTAATAGTACTGTATGTCTTTTTATCATGTTTCTCTGTCACAAGCTATATTAGTCAGCAGTTGTGAGGCTTTGGATACTCTCTTTGTATTTGTTATATCCTGATTATATCCTCATAATCCTGTATCAGAGAGTGACTATGCTATATTGTCCTCAGAATTCTGAGACTTGTAGGTCAGTGCATATGCATGCATTTAAATACAAGTTGAATTTGTCATTCCAATGTATACTCTCCAGGGCTAGCTAACCTTGTAAGCCTGTTGGTTTTTGTTTGGCTAAATTGAAGTTACCTGGATAAGACACTAAACAGTACTCTAGAAGAAGTTTCTTAATGCTGATGAGCAGCTTGTGGGTCATCTATGATGTAAGTTTGTCATGGTGGAATTGATGTTTGTGATGGGGTGTACAATGAGAATCTTCTGTGGAAGAATTTTTTTAGGGTCCAGTATAGTTCTTAATAAGAAACTTACTTTCAAAAATCGTATGTAGGCCAGCACTGCTTTTATATCCTATGTAAAACAGTTTTTGTTCTTAACAAAAAGTCACATGAATTGATCAGGAACTTCTTTTACTTGGCTTTTAAAAGTCATTCACTGGTGGCTTGGTGCCTATTGCTCAGTGGTTAGGGTGCCAGCCACATGTACCAGGGCTGGTGGGTTCGAACCCAGCTGGGGCCTGCTAAGCAACAAGACAACAACAACAAAAAAAAAACAGCTGGGCATTGTGGTGGGGGTCCGTGGGCCCACCTACTTGGGAAGCTGAGGCAAGAAAATCGCTTAAGCCCAAGAGTTTGAGGTTGCTGTGAGCTGTGACGCCATGGCATTCTACCAGGGACGACATGGTGAGACTATCTCAAAAAATAAATAAATAAATAAATACATAAATAAATAAATGTCATTCACTGGTCAATTTTTTGAACACTTAAAATCTTCCTGGCAGAATACTAGCTCTCAAAGAGTTCACAAGGGATACACACTAAGGGACATATATTTTAGTAGAGGATGGTGATAATGCAGAGATACCTTGATTGTAAATTTTTATTCATTTATATCTTTCCATTTTGCCCTTGTAATATGAAGTAGCTTTAATATAAAGCTGAACCAGGTTTTAGGATATAAAGAAGCTGAAGAAAACCTCATAAGCAGGCTGTCAAGTTTGACTTTTCCATTTTATTAGGTAAGCAGCAGGAGCCCACAGAGGCTTTGGCACCAGGAAGTGAATGGAGTGTTTGGCTTTGTTATTTGGAGAAAACACTCCTGCTGACGGTATTGGCATGGGTGGCATAATGGTACAGAGAGAATCCAAGAGACTTTCAGCATCTAGTCAGGATGTGGTGAGATGCTTGCCCTAAAGAGTGGTGTATAGGTGAGGGAGTGAGAGATGGCCAGGATTTGAGACATTTTAAGGCAAATTCCCCAACTTTTATGTGTGGAGATGTGAGAGGGAAGAATAGAGGATAATGATTCTCACTTGATTTTCCAGAATAGAGCAGGCTTGAAAATTTGGTAAAAAGCTTGACGTAAAACATCTTAAATTTGAGGGAGCTATTATACATCCAGGAAAATATGGTAAATAAACTGTTGAGTATATAGTTGGCATTTTGGGTCTGGTATACTGGGGAGTATTGGGCTAGAGTATGCTTGGGGTAGTTGTGGTCAAAAGGTGATAGTTTAAGGCATGGGAGGTAAGTAAGATTATTCTTATCTCCTTAATGATATAAGATTACAAGCCTCTGTTATGCTTCTGGAGGATTTCCAAATACCTCAGTATGCTGTAGGAGGCCCTTTAGGGGGTTTTCTCTTTACTGTTTCCATCTCCTTTACACAAGTTACTGCCTGTTCTCTCCCATGCAATGTGCATTCCCCATGTCCCCAGCAATTTGTTGTCCTTTTCCTTCCCCTACTCTTTGGTATCTATTTTATGCCTCACATACTATTTCCTGTGTTCGCCAGGTTTTGCTCCTCTTTGTCCTCTTAACAAACAATAGGATTTCCTTTAACTACCCGGTTCTGGAACCCCCCCAGCCCTGCTGGTATCTCCATCCTTGAGCCCAGGAGATTCTGTATATATTTCCTTTCATTAGTACTTATTTCTCATTGCATAGTAATTATTGCTTGCCTTTCTCTCATTCCCGACCATTTGATATTATTGTCTTAAGGCTTAAACTGTTTTAGTGATGAAGTGGTGATCTTCTTGAGTGCTTTTGTCTCCTGAATAAATCTATAACATGTTTCTGAACTGACTCCCCCTTTCTCTAAGCATCAAAAAGAAATGAGAGAACATCAAGCCACAGAAAGCATATCACAGTCAAAATAAATATACTATTTGGCTGGCAAACTTAAAAATTCACTTGTGGAATCTAATAGCCGTAGGCAAGAAATATTTATTGAAACCAAGATTTAAGTGTGGTTTGTTATATTTATGGAATAGTTTAATACTACTTTTCTTTAAAGTGAGTTTTTAATTTAGGAAAAAAGAATTGAGATTTGTTTCCAGAGTAGAAGTGATTGAATATCATGGAGTAGTTAGGGTTTGGGGTTTGTGTGAGTGAGACTCTGTTTGCCCACTACAGTCATTGGGTGGATTTAGAAGACTTGTCATATGCAATTCATGGAGTGAAATTTAAAGCTATTGTCCCATGTCCCCCTGCAATATATGGTCCCAGCAAGTAGTCAATTTAGGAAAAGATGGAACAGAGGTGATAAAGGTTAAATGATTAGTATTATGTGATGCAGTGAGAGAGAGTGATCTTAAGACATAAGTGGGCTCAGCACCTGTGGCTCAATGGGCTAAGGCGCTAGCCACGTACACCTGAGCTGCAGGTTCGAATCCAGCCAGGACCCGCCAAACAACGACAGCTGCAACCAAAAAAAAAAAAAAAAAAAAATGTCCAGGCATTGTGGCGGTCGCCTGTAGTCCCAGCTACTTGAGAGGTGGAGGCAAGAGACTCGCTTGAGCCCAGGAATTGGTGGTTGCTGTGAGCTGTGATGCCATAGCACTCTATCCAGGGTGATAGCTTGAGGCTCTGTCTCAAAAAAAAAAAAAAAAAAAAAAAAAAGACATAAGTGGTTTGTCACCATCCAACTCCTAGGCAATGGTTAAATCCTAGAAAACATTAGCTGCTTTCAATGGCTGAGCATAATTCATTACTGATAATAAGTTCCTGGTATATCGATCACACAGAAGACTGGTTGGGGGGAAGGATGGGATGACAGCTAACATCTCCTAGGTAGTTGGTCCTTATTCTCTAGTTTCCAAGCAAGGTGCTTTGTTTCTTTTACACTGTTTAATCTTCTTCACAACCCAGTGGAGTGCAAGATAGTATTGTATCCATTTCATTTTATTTTTTTTTCTTTATTTATTGAGTTTTTCCTCTTGTGTGGGTGTGAATTAGTTTGGCTGCTGGCTTCATATTAGTATTGAGTACATTAAATACTTGGTTTTCCATTCTTGTGTATCTATTTTAGAAATGAGGTGACTGAAGCTTAAACAGGTTTTTCCAAAGTAATACATATTCAAAGTTACTGCATAGAGTTGTATAGGTTGTTCACTGCATGGAGGTGACTGGCTGAGGTATCAGGTGAAGGTTATGATTGCCCAGCAGAGACATGTTTTTCTAATTTGTGCTAAAAATTCTGTAAGCTAACTATATCCCTACTCATGAAATTGGTTAGTGGTTTAGTTGGAATTTTAACTGAATCCTGTGTATCTCCAAAGTTCATATTGTTTTTATTATGTGATGGTGCCTCGTATGAGAGATATAATACACTGTTTCTCTTAGATTCCTTTTTTATTTTTCTTTTTAAAATCTTATTCTGCATTTTATTCTGTAAAATGCAAAAGTGACATTTAGTATTTAAAATTCTTTGAAAACAAATGTTGAATTCTTAATTCCTTGTAAAACGTCTAATTTTGAAAGTTGGGGGGGTTATGCATAGTATACTTGGTACTTAAGCTTCTTGGACATACTCTTAATTTTTCTTATTTCTTATATATACGTGAACGAGTATAAGTATTATGTTTGATATAAAGATCCTATAGAGATTGATTTTTATTATGGGTTTTTTGTAAAGAGATGGCATCTCCTTCTGTCACCCAGGCTGGGGTTTAGTGTTGCAGTCTTTGCTCACTGTAGCCTCAGACTTCTGGGTTCAAGCCATTTTCCTGCTTCAGCCTCCCACATTACTGGGTATAGATATTAATTTTGATGTAGGAATAGAATGAAGAATTATCCAAAGTAAGAAAATAAGGACCAGAAATATTTACAAGGTAGCTAGGAAACTCTTTACAATTGAACCAGGATCTGTGATAGCATCAGATTTTTAGAAAGTGTATACTTAGGAACTCAAATTTTGACCCATTCATGGCTGTTACATGAACACCTATATGTTTTTACCCCATCTTGCCCTTTAAATGACCAAAAGTATGAGTTAACTTACTCGAGGTAACTGAAATAAAATAATTATCTGTAAAGCAATATTTTTTTTTTAGCAAGTGTGTCTGGTTTCCCTCCTTCCAGGGTTATCTTGGGGCATCTTAGTTATTTAGGTCTGAGACTCAGCCTATAGAGTCAGTTGGGAATAGAGTGAAGGCGGTATGGGCAGATTCTGAGAACCTTATAATGTATATGCCGAAGTCTTGATCTAAAGCATTTCTGTAAACTGGTTTCTTTAGTACCATCCTATCCAAACCATTTCATCAAATATTCCCCCAATGACTCCCATGTTATGAATCTGATAGTCTTGGGCAGCTGTATAAACATTGTGAGTCACAGCCAGGATTACAGTCTAGGGTGCTTGTCTTCAAGTCCAACATGCTTTTATGAGATAATACCCGAAAAGGTAGTCAAGAAAAATGATTTTGTGACAGAAATGGCCTAGGATAGCTAGAATGATATTTTTCTGTCATACCTTATATTAATTTGCTTACTTACTATGCAGCCAGCACTATGCTATTTGCTTCAAAGGATGTAGAAATATCTGCTTTTGGAAAGTTATAATCAGTTAACATACATATAATCAATACATATTTATATATTATGAATCAATGCATATGTCATAATATAAAGCACAAGAAATTATAAATAACAACAAATAAGACCCAACATCCCATTCTTAACTAGATATTTCCATGTTTCTTTACCTTGTTTTAGTGCTCCTAGAAGTCATATTCCAGCCCCCTGGGGTTGGGGTTGGGGATCTGTTCCTTGCTAAAGAAGCATCTATTTCAAAGGCTTTAACTCCTTACCTGAGGTCCATATTAGACCCTTCGTTTAGAGTTAAATGGAAACATTTTATGTCTAAATTAATAGCTTTCCTGTGCAGCCACCTTCCTTCATACCTTGTCCTGGTAACCAAAACGAATAGTAATGTTCTATAAAATTCAAACCAAATAGTGCCTCTTCTTTGGCATTTAAAATTTCAGCATGTTTTTTATGTAGCTATGGCTGTCCACCTGTGGCAACTACCATTTTAGGTGCTTTCACATAATCAGAAGCTGGAAATCAGATGACAAAATTAGCAAAATAGGAATTCTGTGTCCTTTTGTGATATAATTACATGATGTTCCCCACCTTCTAGTGAAAGAAAAAAGATAAAATTTACATGATACTCATACTCAGGAAACTATGGCAGTCATGAAAACCAGAAAAATCGCTTTCTTTCCCCACTTAGTGCTGTCCCATAGAACTTTCTGCAATGATGGAAATGTTCTCTGTATGCACTGTTCAATTCAGTAGCCAGCTGCGTATGTAACTGGTACATGACTAGTGTGACTGAGGAACTGAATTTTGAGTTTTATTCTGATTTAAATCTGAGTCTTTATATGTGGCTAGGGCCTACTGTATTGTTTGGCATATTAACTCCACATTCTCTCTCTCTTTTTTGAGTTGGCATTATTAATTTGCTTTAAAATTCTTGTCTCCTTTATTTTGGCCCCTCTGTCTTCTCTTTCCCACTCTCTTGTCCACATTTACTTGCTTTTCTTTCTTCTCTCTTCTCCCCTGGTCCTTTCTCACCTTTTGGGGCTGCTACTAGATAGATCATAACCCCATTAAGTAGCATCATTTATTATGGCATTTCACCAAATTAGATTTCCCTGCTTGTGTCTCCTTTCTTCCACAAAGATTGGGGCATTTGTAGATATGCAGTGTTTATTGAAAGCTCCTGGTATACTGGTTATTTAATAAAAGCAAAACAAAAAATGAATGTGATTTTTCTGATAAGAAATTTTTGGTGAACCCAGGCCGACTCCTGAGATCACCAGTACTTTTTCTAATATACAAAAAGACTCCTTTGGTAAATTTTTCTAGACTCTTGTACGGAATTAATCAAAATCAGTGATACATACTAAGATTTTGAGACAGACTGTGTGTCTTATGGTCCATTATTTCACTTCCAGGAAACAGAGTTAGCAGCATCCTTTGTGATTCACTTATGCAAGTTTCAACTGGGTCCCAGCTTATTAGTGATGCTGGGTGGCCTTCTTTTGTTTCTGTCTACGTGGATTTTACATTTTTTGATTTTTGTGGATCTCAGAATTTTCGTAATGACCCACGTATTACAAAATCATAAGCCTAGGCTTCTTAGTTTTAGTTTGCAGAACTATTCACTAATTATAATCAAACAACTGGAAGATTCCGTGGAAGATTTCTCTGACTTCTCTCAGTAGGGGACTTAAGTAGCCCTTCCAATTTTTCTTCTAGGGGAACCTAATAGTTATAACCTCACTATTTGACTCTCTTCCTTTTCCTTCTCCTCTTCCTCCTTAACTCTTCCTCTTTTGCTGCTTCTCTTCCTTCTGTCAATATAGCATATTTCCTTTCTTTTTTAATGGGATTGGTACTTGTCTCTAACTATAGCCATTTTTCTCTGTTTCTTTCCTTCTACTTCAATTCACTTAAAAACATCAGCAAGATTATGTAAATACATCTTATTTAAAAAATTGTTTTCCTGTTCAAAGTCATGATTTTTATAATTTTTTTAAATTCTACATTTGATTAACAAGCCTCATAGAACTTGATAATGAAGTCCTTATTTTCCTATGCCATTATAATGTTATTCTGAGAATACTCTAAGTCATAGGTTACCAATGTGCTGGAGACCTTTAGCTTTTTCTAGTTCCCAGAGAGAAGCTGTGGTCAGTCATCTAATTCCAGTAGACAGAAAAGCAATTTTTGCCCCTAAAGGTTAAACAGGTGTTTACATCACTAGTCTTGGAGGTTTTGAAGGTGGACATAGGTATTAAGATGGGTACTGTTAGCCTTTTCCCTCTAATTTTCCTGTGTATCCAAAGAGTTACCAAAAACCTGGGGTTCTGATGACTATTATGTATATGGTAACAGAATCTTAGTCACATGCGCCAAGTTCCTTCCCATCTTAGAATCTTTGCAGTTGTTATTCTTATACGTCAAAGTGGTGCACCTTTACTAAGTTTAAAGGTTACTCTGAGGGAATTTCCATGCGTACCTCCTTCATCTCATTCAAACAGTTTACTACCTACATAACACTTGTCTCTTATTACTGGTTTCTGTCTTTGTCTGTTTCTTTCTGTCATTGAAATGTAAAAATTTCTTATCACTTGTTGTGTGCTGTATCTTCAGTGCCCAGGTCCACAACCTGGGAGGTGATAAGTGCTCAGTGAAATTCTATGTTTCGAAACATGTTAGTGAAGAGTACAGATTTGGCAGGTAGGGGGACTAGGCTATTAATTATTACTAGAACTAGACAGAGGATTCCCCTTCAGTCTGCATTAACTCCTTGAGCATTAGGAACAGAGTATTAAAAGGAGCATTTTAAAGGTAGGCTTGGTGACTGTGACTGTGTGAGTGAGATTATACAAGAGCATCCATCTACCTGTAGAGGCATGGTCTGGATCACTGCCAAAGATAGATTGCCAGATAAAGGTCAGGATGGATGAGTCCTTGGTTGACACAATTTGAGATATTTGACTTTGAGGTGGGTGAGGACATGTTTTAGACATTTGGAAATAAGGTGCTATTGCTAAGCATGGTTAGGACTGGATTTACAGACTTATCCTGTTCTTACATCCTAGTTCCTATGATTCTAATTAAGACTGTTGTTAACATTTTCTCCTGACATTATTTCTTACATATTGTACATGACTCAAATACTTGCTCTTATTTCAAAAACCCTTACACACTGATGGTTTGGATTTTCTTCTCTCAAGGGCGATGTCTTTAAAGTCTGCTGCTCTTTGGTGTTGATACTGTGGCCTCCTGAATAGCACACAAAGCAGGTTTCTTGAAATCTGTTCATCTGCTATAGTTCACCAGTGATTTCTGTCCTTGCACCTCTGCTTGAACTTGTGCTTAAGCTTGTCCTTTTGCTTCTCATTTTATTTGCATGTTATTTACCAGGAAATATTCAAATAATGATTAAGGATGCCAGGACTTTAAATGTGGAAGAAGTTGAAGAGCAGGAAGAACCTGCTTAGTGGTGGAGATTGTCAGAAGTATTAATACAAACTGACCTGCTTGGTATTTGTATGTAGGATGATGGAGTGGCAAGTCTTGAAACACTTCCTAGATGTCTATCAACTTCTCAGAGAAGTGTTAGTTTCTGTCCTGAACCAATGACTAAAAATACAAGAGGATCGTCCACCATGGTATGTCACTATTTCAGGTATTCTACCATATTATCTAGTTTATTCCTCAAAAAATAATTCATGTGGGGTAAGCGATTGGCCCACTTTATTGATTGGAAGCCAAAGCACAAAATCCACTCTCCAAATGGTAGCTCTGTTTTCTGCTTCTCTTTTCCAAGCTCTCCAGGGTCCCTAGACTCTTTGTTCTCCTGTACCATGTTATGAAGTTTATCTGCCAGCATAATAGGGAAGGTGTCCTTGGGAGATCATGCATGTTAAAGACCTGATAGCATTCAGAATGTTACTGTTACTGTTAGCTTTTTCTCTCTTAGTTTTTCCAGTGTCCAAAAAGTTAACAAAATTTTAAGGATTCGGATGGTAAGGGTGTGATACATGTATTTTGACAAAAGGACATTTAAAAGACATTTAATCATGGGAATAAAGCTAAGAAAACACATTTCATTGGAATGGCTTCTGTTAGTGTCAGTACCTCCTATATTTTGGAATGATTTCCAAATGAAAGATTTTTTTCAAACTAGGCACTAATGAAACTCATGTAAGCCATTCAGTCCAGTTTGATTTTCTCTCTCTTTTTTTTTTTTTAACCTTGTGATTTGAGAGGCATATTCTAAAAACCCCATAATGTTGCCACGCTGGTTGTTCACTTAAACATGACATGGAACTGGCTGTGTGCAGTAACCAATCTGACTTTGTCCTCTAATCTCTGCTGTCTGGAGTTTTGCAGAATCATCTGTGGTCTTATTCTATCAGTTGAGAGAAGCGTTGAGAACTCATAAAAATAACAACTGGATTTTCTGTTAAATTTTTCTGGAAGATACTAAAAGAAAAGTAGGTTTCTAAGTATCCCCCCTCCCCCTAAAACAGTATTAAGTGAACTCCAGGAGGCATTTGTAGTCAGTTTTTATGATGATTAGAAGGGAGCTTGAAAAAATTTGTTAAACTTCTTGTAAAGACTATTACATGGAAGAAAAAATTGTAATTTGTCTTTCAGGAGTAAACATGCCTGTGTTTATCTACTGCTACACATGTTGTTTTTTTTTTCTTTTTAAAACTAACTTGAATCACAAAATCTTACTGAGTACCTATCTTCATATCTTTCCTTATTAAGTATAATTAGTTTATGGAGGATTTAGTTATGATTGTGGTATCTTTAGATTCTTGTCAGAAAAGTGTGTATCACTTTTATGTAAAAGATTTTTTAATATAAAAGTGTGTATATATTTTGATAGACTATTTTTTAGAATAGTTTTAGGTGCAGAGTGGTATATTTGTTGTAATTGAGTGACGAGCCCATGTTGACATGTCATAATCACTCAGCTTCACAGTTTTCATTAGGGTTCCTTCTTGGTATTGTGCATTCTGTGGGCTCTGACAAAGGTGTTAAATGACTTGTACTCACTATTATGATATCATACAGAATAGTTTCATTTGTCCTTAAAATCCTCTGTGTTCTACCTCCCTCTCCCTCCTTCCTTCTCCACTCTTCCCTACCTATTGGCAACTACTGATCTTTATAGTTTTGCCTTTTCCAGACTGTCGTACAGTTGGAGTCATACTACCTACATGTAGCTTTTCAGATGGGCTTTTTTTACTTAATAATATGCATTTTGCTTTCCTCTATGTCTTGTAATGGCTTGATAGCTCATTTCTTGTTAACACTGAATAATACTCCATTGTTGGTGTGCTATAGTTTATTTTTCTGTTTACCTGCTGAAGGACATCTTGGTGGCTTTCAAGTTTTGGCAATTATTGAAAAACATTGCTATAAACATTTGTGTGTGGGTTTCTGTGTAGAGATCTTAATATTTTCATTAATTTTTAAAAATTTCATATTTCTCAATGTAATACAGTTATTTCAAGAATAATATGAAACTTGGGCATCTGGAAATGCTGTATGAAACAGGTGGCATCTGAGTAAGGCCTTTGATGGATGGATTGGAACACGTGGAATAGAACAGAGACAGTCTGCTGTGGCTGGTGCAGTATATAATCCTCTGTCTGATTGGAGTTCATGGGAAAGGTAGGACCATTTTAGATGATAGGCTTTTGGTTCCTTTAATGTTGAGTTAAAGAAGATAAACTTCCTTAGTGAGACCTTACGGAGCCATGAGAGATTTTTAAAGTAGGAAGTGATGATTAGAGTCACCCACTTATTTGAGCAGCTAGCTGAGCCTTCTCTTGACCTTGCTTAGTTCCAAATAACTGACCTAAAAGTAATAAAATGACATGTATTAAGCAATATTTAATTGTTTACCAGTTCAGACTAATTTTCTGCAAATTAATGAGGTTTTCCTATAATGAAAAAGAGAAGCATTCCAGAATGGCATCTTCTGTTCTGATATTCTAGGCCATTTCCTCTGTAAAAGTAAAATTCTACAGAACATAAAACTCCTTTTTTGACATTTGGGGCATACAGGTTATAACAAAATTAAACTAGGGGTTAAATTTTTAAAAATATTTTTATACAGTGTCACTTTCTTGTGCTTCACCTCTTCTATTTGAGCAAAGAGTTTTAAATTTCACTTAGTCAAAGAAGTACTAAGTAGAAAGAAGAATATTCTATAAGGGCAAGTAAAAAGGAATCTGTGCTTCTCAAAGTGGGGAGATTCTACACCAGAGGAGAAAACTATCAAAGCAAATGTTCTCAGCTTTATCAGAGAACTTGTTAGATATGCAAATTCATGGATTCTGCCCCAGAACTCTGAGTGGTGCTAGCAATCTGTGTTTTTAGAACCACCCATCTAAAGGCATTGGTGGGGCAGTGCCTATGGCTCAGTGGGTAGGGCACCAGCCCCCTATACCAAGGGTAGCAAGTTTGAACTCAGCCCAGGCCAAACTGCCACAAAAATAGCCAGACATTCGGGCGGGTGCCTGTGGGAGGCTGAGACAAGAGAATCGCCTAACCCAGGCGTTGGAGGTTGCTGTGAGCTGTGACGCCAATTCACTCTACCGAGGGCGATAAAGTGAGACTATGTCTCTAAAAAAGTAAATAAATAAATAAAAGTGTTAGGGAATGAGAGAGGGGAATGTTAAGGGCTTACTGAAAAGGGGAGACTATTATATTAATAGCTACTATTTATTGACCACTCACTTTATAATGCAAATTTTACAAATAATAGCTCATGTAATCTTTATCTCATCCCTAAGAAGTACACATAAAATATTATAATATCTTATAGATGAGAAAAAAAGAGTGGTTTACGAAGTAGCATAGGGAAGCTTCAATTCAGACATTTCTAAACTCTGACCTCTTTAAACCTTGGCAGGTCATGAGAGGAAATGTAGTTTGTCTCCCAGAGCTGGCAGTAGGAGTCAGGCAGCACCCCAATTCTTTCCTTACTCCACCTTTGTGTTCCCTGTGCTGCTTTCCCCTGTCTGCCTGACTGAGGTAGGTGTTCTGCTTGTATCCAGGCTGAATGGTCTAGTGAAGCAAGCGTAGCAGAATGGTAGGAAATCTGGTTTTTCCATTTCTTGGAGCTTTCTTAACAAACTTTGTGACCCTGAGCCTGTTTCTTGGCATCTCCATACATCCCTTTGTTTCATCTGTCAAATGAGGATCTTGATGGATCTCTAGATTCTTTTTGGATTTTATCTGGATCCAGCACTTATTAGAGGCAAATGGTCAAAGTAGATGGCCTCTTAAGGGTCCATTATTGTTCATATTGAGAGGTGTTTAGTATTGGAAATATTGGGTGCTTGTTTATGTGTAAAATGGAGACGATACTTTCTGGGTGTGATCTGTTGTTAAGTGAAGTCATATATGGTTAGGTCCCCAGCAGCGTGCCTAACACATGTGGAAGGTACTCAGTAAATGGTAGTTCCTTATTCTTCAAGGGAAAAATAACCTCATTCCTGATTCTGGCATTTTCTTTCCATGAATTTAAACAGGTTAGTATTTTAATATTCCTCTTGAGGAGGAAAGAAGAGGTGTTAGGTTTATATTAAAATATTAAATTAATTAAAACTTCCTATTAAATTTTTAAGACAGAGGAAGAAAATGGGACAATGTGACCAAAATAAATAAAGGAAATAGGTCATTATGTTTCGAAAAAGTGTTATCCCTGACTATTGGTAGCTTTCCCAATTATAAGAGGTTGACAAGATTATTACTGTAAAATAAATAAGAAAAGATACTTAGGGTATTACTCTGCTAAATATTGTATAAACATGGGATACTTAATAATTTTAATATTGTGGTTTGGCTAAAGAAACTTCTTAATGGGTTAGCTTTTTATTTTGTGAGCTTAACTTGGAGCAGGCTTGTAGGTAGAATTCAAGAGTTTTTCATCCTTAATTTTGCTCACAAACTTTCCTTGTATATAAGAAAATGCTTTTACTTTTCATTTGAAATATTCTGTGTGCATATGTGGTAATGAGATATGACCTAAGGCCATGTAAGGCAAAGGTTAAGTTAGGCCTTATAAATTTTAAAGTCTCATTAAATGGTTTTTAAAAACTTTCAAAATATCAATTAAGAGGACACAAGTGGTTGGATTTTGGAATGCCTATCACTAGAATAGAGTTCCTTGTACCCCGTAGTTAAGTTTTTATCCCATACTCATCCTCCTACTCTCCTCTCTTCTTGCTTTCTTTTTTTATAACACTTTGTGTCCATAGGTACCTATCTGTTAGCTCCCACTTACTAGTGAGAACATAGGTTTTGGGGTTTTTAATTCCTGATATACTTCATTTAGGATGGTCTCCGATTCCCCTCATGTTGTTACAAATAACATTATTTCATCCTTTGTTATGGCTGAATAGTAGTCCATAGTATGTACTATCTGTCACGTTTTCTTTATCCACTTATGAATTACTTAGGTTGATTTCACATCTTCGCAATTGTGAATTGTACTGCAATAAACATTCGATTGCAGATGATTTTTTGATAAGATGACTTCATTTCCTTTTTCTCTGCATCCATGCCAGCATTATTTTTTTTTTTTTACTTTTATATAATGGCCATTCTAATAAGGATAAGATGGTAGTTTAGCATTTTTCTGATGATTGGTGATGTGAAACATTAATAGAAACATTTCTCATGTGTTTGTTGGCCATTTGTCTGTATTTTGAAAATGTTCTGTTCATGTCGGTTGCCACTTTTTGATGGGGTTGATTGTTTTTATCTTTCTTTTTTGTTTTATTTCTTAGTAGCTTCTGAATATCAGTCCCTTGTGGATAGTTTGCAGATATTTTCTCCCATACTGTCAGTTGTCTGTTCACTGTTGATTATTTCCTTTGTTGGTTAGCACCTTTAATTTAATTAAGTCCCATTTATTTTTGTTGTGTAGCTATATTTTCCTTTGTGGTCATAAATTCTTTGCCTAAAAGTTGTCTAAAAGATTTTTTCCTACATTTTTTTCTGGAAATTCTATGGCTTCATCCCTTACATTTAAGTCTTTAATCGATCCTGAATTAATTTTTGTGTGTGGTGAGAGATAGGTATCCTATTTCATTCTTCTTCATCTAATTGGCTATCCAGTTGTCTCAGCATCATTTATTGAATAGGGCTTCCTTTCCCCAGTGTATATTATTGTCTGCTTTGTCAAAGACCATTTGGTTGTAGGTGAATAGTCTTATTTTTGGACTAATAATAGTCTTATTTTTGGACTCTTTTGTTGTTATCTGTTGTATTCTGTTGGTCACCTCTACTGTTATACCAGTACCATGCAGTTTTGGTTACTGTAGCCTTGTAGTATAATTAAATGGCAAGTAATGGGATGCCTCCAGATCTATTCTTTTTTCCTTAAGATTGTTTTGGCTATTCAGGCTCTCTTTTACTTCCAAATGAAGCTTAGGTTTATTTTTTTTTCCTAGATCTGTGAAATACAATTGGTATTTTAATGAAGATTGTGTTGAATCTATAAATTACTTTGGGCAATATGGACATGTTAATGATGTTGATTCTACCAATCTATGAGCAGGAAATGTTTTTCCACTTTCTTGTGTCATCTTCAATTTCTTTTCACCTTCTTGGTATATTTCTAGGTATTTTGTTTAAACTATTGTGGATGGTATTGAATCCTTGATTTGACTCTCTGCTTGACTGCTATTAGTACACAGAAATGCTACTGATTTCTGTATATCAATTTTTGTAATCTGAGACTTTACTGAATTTATTTATCAATTCCAGGAGTCTTTTGGTGGCTTCCTTAGACTTTTCTAGAAAGATCTACCATGAGCAAACAGAGATAATTTGACCTTCTTTTTCCTCATTTGGATGCCCTTCATTTCTTTTTCTTGCATGATTACTGTTACTAGGACTTTCAATACTGTGTTGAATGGAGGTGATCACAATTTCTAATTTCATTTTCTAAGATGGTTTCTTCATTCTAGTGACATTTATTCTCATTATGACATTTGTAAATTACAGCCCATCTCTCTCCTGTTAAGCATGTTCCTAAATTCTTGGTTGAAATCTATATAATAGCTGGTTGTAAGATTTAATAAAATTGATACTTGCCTCACTTTACTCTGTTAGGGAAGAGTTAGATAAACTGTGTTGTTTAGGTTGAAAGGTCAGTAATTAAAGTAAACCTGGGTAGAATTTGGAGAGGAACTGAGTTGTGTACTAGGTGTCATAAGACTTAGGCCTCAGCTCCCTTCCTGCTAGTATATAGTGCTACTTTCCAGACCACCTTTTCCAGTCTTCCTTATAAGGTCCTTTGGCAAGTGGGTATATTATCTTCTTTCCTTGAAGGGAAGAGATGTCTTTCTCTCTGTTAAGGAGGTATATGATAGTGACCTCCAGATAATTTTGCATGAATTATAAACTGCTAAGTGAGCATTTTTGAGCCTTGTTTTATATGTGGGAATTCTAACAGTTACAGGCTTTTCTTCAGAGTGTAAGGCAGGCTATCCACCATCTGCCCACAGTGTAATGGATGCTGACAGTCACACCACAGTCAGCATTTGCAGGCAGGCCTGTTTTCTTTTTTTTTTTCTTTTTCTTTTTTTGAGACAGAGTTTCACTATGCTGCCCTCGGTAGAGTGCCCTGGGGTCACAACTCACAGCAACATCAAACTCTTGGGCTTAAGCAGTTCTTTTGCCTTAGCCTCCCAAGTAGCTGGGACTACAGTCACCCGCTACAATGCCCAGCTATGTTTTTTTTGTTTGTTTGTTTGTTTGTAGAGACAGAGTCTCGGTAGAGTGCCATGGCATCACACAGCTCACAGCAACCTCCAATTCCTGGGCTTAGGCAATTCTCTTGTCTCAGCCTCCCTAGAAGCGGATGCCTGGCTATTTTTTTATTGCAGTTGTCATTGTTGTTTTAGCTGGCCATTACCACTGTGCTATGGACGCCAGACCCAGGTAGGCCTGTTTTCATCAGATATGATCACCAAAAAATTCTGAATTTATAAAATAAACAAATTAAATGATCATTATTCACCTTGCTGATAGTTTCTTGGGTTCCCCCCCCCACTTCAAAGTGGTTCACTCTAAGGATTCTTTAAATAGCAAGTTGCTCTGTTGTATTTAAATGAGATTTGATACATAGAAATCCATTTACACACTTAACGGGATGTTATTTACATATTCCAGAGTGATGAAGGACAATGTTCTAGGGTCTTAAAACCAAACAAAGTTAGAATCCCAATTTTTTACTTACTAGCTGTGTGGTCATGGGCAAGTTACCTAACTTCTCTCAGCCTTGGTTTCCTCATTGATGCATAGTACTCTGTAGAGTTTTTTGGATGGCACAAACAGAAAGTGTCCTGTAAAGGCGACACACACATTGTGTATATAAGGTCTTACATGTGTGTCAGCACACCAGTGGCAGTATTCATTTTAATGATCATTTTTTCTGAGTTTTTTATTTGGCCCTCTTTATTTCTTTGATTGTATTTGTAAAACTAGAAAAGAACATCACTGAAAAGAGCCCATGATCCTGCTAGGTTACATTTCTCCTGCTTTCCAGTTTGTTGTGAATGATTGTCAGGATGGCCTCAAACCACAAATTACCCTACACTTAGTAATGACATTGGTTTGGATAGCATCTTCCTAATTTTTTCATTGACTTTTTTTTCCCTTTGGCTCCAGAGAGTAGAAGGAGAGGCAAAAGTATCCCTTTTAATTGCTGAGTTCTAAATTCTTAGAATTAGCATAGTTTGTTTTCTCAGGCTCAGACTAGAAGGCATCATTTTACTACAAAAGAGCCATGGCTTGTCCCGCATGGATGGGGGTTTCAACAAAGCATCTTTAGCTTAAAGAATGAAGGATTTGGACCATGTGCAACATCTGTTTTTTACCAGGACATACTTTATCCTTCTAGTGAGTCCCATTTGTCTGTCCTCTGTCAAGGGCTCGTGTGTACCATGCTGATTTACTAGTAACTGGGGAGATGAGAAAAGCCTTGCCTGGCACTGTCAGCTAAATCTGAATCAGTGTCTATGTATTCTGACCCATCTACTCAGAGAGGTTTACCCTTTGCTCTGCTGCTTGCTCTAATCGGCAGAAAAGCTCAGCTCATCCCACCTTTTATACAAGGGTCAGCTCCAGAAATAGCTCCTTTAACTGGTAACAGAAGCAACACAAATCCAGCAAACAGAGAGTACACAATGGCTTCCTTTAGGTCTTGGAACAAAAGTGGTTTGTCTTTACTGTCCACCACTAGCAGTATTACTCTGTGTCATTTACTGGAAAGGTGATCATTCCTGAGGACCAAGGCCAAGGCCTAGGTTTCCTTTACTTAAACAGAAGCTTCCAAGTGGGAAATGTTTGGCATTAGCCATTGCTTCCACTCCTATTTATAATTTGGTGTTAAATGAATGCTGAAAGTCTTTTTAAGAGTTATCATATAGAAGAAGTTCCCTTGTGAAATTTTGCCTTGGAGCCTAGAATTCTAACATATTAGTCCTCCAAAACCATGTGACTTTAAGTTGGTGGTATCATGAATTGCTTTATCCTCTGTTCCTATCTCTCCCAGATATTAGGTAATTACTTTGTCTGTGGGTTCATGTCTTTCTCATCTAAGATTTAACCTTAGCATTATTATATACATATTTAAAACCCAGAGCCAATAGTAGGAGCTCATCAATTGTTGAGTAATTGAACATATGAATTGAATGATGAAACAATTAAACAAATGGATTTGTGATTGAGCAAACAGAGATGTGAAGTGGTAGTGTTATTTTTTATATTTGTATGTAGAGAACACCCTAACTTAGCACCTGAACAAATCACCCTTTGAAATTTGTTTCCACCTGCACCAGCTATTCCTATCCACCCCAACCATCCCCTAGATACATTTTGGTTATATATTCCATTTCATTTTTTATTTCTCTACCTCTCCCTGATAAAAAAGAAATTAAATGGTCAAATCATTGCATTAAATTAACATGAAAGGAAGGTCTAATTTATTTTTTGTCTATCAAAATTCAAGGGAAAAAATGAAAATTTTATCAGCTAGATTCTTTTATGGATTGTAGTTTGACTGAGAAGAAAATTAAACCTTACAAGATTAGTTGAGTGTTAGCAATGATAATTGCTGACAGATGTTTGTATTCCATAGGACTAGTTGGTGCTAGATAAGAAGTAAATTAGTATAGTGGATGATTTTGCTGTAAGATTTTGGAAGTTTTATAAAACAACCATTCAGATTCACATGTGCAATGTCTTCTAATTTATTATATCAAAAGCACATACCTATAAAGCATTTGACATACAGTTTTGACTTATTTTTGGCTAGTTTCTTAATAATGATCATAAAAGATAAAATTTTTACTTACGAAATCATGTTTAAAAAGAGCTAATTTTAAATACTTTGTGTTTTGTATTGGAGATGAATGGTGCATTTTTCCTGTCTAAAAGAGTTTTTAATTTCATCTCTCTCAAGACAAATACAGGGTGGCCTTAAAGTTTGTGTGCTATTTAAAATAGCCTGCAGTTTAAAATTACACACGAACTTTACGGCCATGCTGTATTTAAGTTCGAGGTCATCTTTGATGGAGAAAATGAAAAAAAGTGAATATCTCTTGTCTGTAACAATCATCTTTATGACTTATTTCTAAAGATTCATTTTAAAATCTTATCTGTAACACAGTAAATAATTTTAAGAATCTTAAGTTATTAATTTTTACTTAAACTTCGTGGGATTAAGCTTTTTCAAGGTCACTTCTTTTCCCACTCCCCCCACCCAAGCTATATACAGATTTGTGTATACTCTGGAGTATGGTAATATCCAAGTGAGGGCACCATCAGGAGGAGTTTATGTGATGGTGTCTGATTTGATATACATTTAGCCCACTTAAGCATTTAGTGAGAATTATTTCTTCAACAAAAAGTTCTTAGTGGGGAAAAAGAGGTGAAAAGTACAGTGTGATTATTACGATGCATTTCTGAGTGCATCCTTTTAACCAAAAAGAATCATTAAAACAATAATTCTTCAGAAGGCTTGAGGGCTTTAACTTCTCTCATTCAAGTTAGCTCAGTTCACTGTTATTCAGTAAAGTCTGGTTTGGAATGAGGATAGAAATTAAATATCTAAGAATGCAGTGTACATAATAGTTAAAGAAATGCAATTGAAAGTAATAGGAGGTACTATTTTCTACTTCTATATTCTAATTAACAAGGATTTATGGAAATGATACTACAACTTTTGGGAAAAATATAGTGGGACAGTCACATTTATACACTACTGGAAGGAATTTTTTTCAGTGTTAGGATTCTTAACAGGTAAAAGCCATTAATATTTTTAATTCTCTGTCTAGGACATTATTCTGACACAGTAATCAGATGAGAAGAAAAACTTCATACAGTCTAAATACCCTATATCTTGCCAATGCTTTGTTAATTTGTTATTTTTATATTTTAGAATATTTTACATCGGTTATTAACAGTTACACATAATATTTACTAGAGGGGAATTATTTGCTATGTGTTATTTTTATTAAAATGTGTGTGCAGACAGTAATATTTGATTTATGTATAGAAAAAGAGTGAGAATAAGAATTATTCAAAAACTGAAAGAAAGTGCACCTAGATCTTTTAATTGGAAGAACATAGTAGATTTATTTTCTACAGTGAGTGTTACATTTTATAATCATAAAATATTTTATTTTTAAGGATGTCATACAGGAACTTTGTATTTCTTTTGACACATTACACCATAGTGGCACATTGTCCTGTGTGTGGACATTGTCCTGTATCTTCAGAGTGGAAATGACAACATTTGCTTAATGAACGTAGCTTAACAAAAGAAAGGCAGTGGAAACCAAGTGATTGATGCAAACACTTCAACTTGCCATCAGATCTTTGGCTGACATGGTTTTGTACCAAAGCTGAGGTACTTAACTAACCAAAGACAAATGCTCACACATGTCAAAGTGAAATCCAAGTGATCACTTGTTTTGCCTTGGGAAACTGTACTTTCTGTAGACATAGGATTCTCAGTCTGAAACCTTTTGATAAGTACTGATAATCCAGAAGGATTGATGCAGTCATCCTGGACTAGAGATTTCTTTTCACCACTAAGACATTTGGCTGTCACTTGCATCTTAATACTTCCACATAGTTTACTAAAGCATTGGGGGACTGGCTAGGTGAAGTCAGTGGGCCCTTTTAAGTATGTGACCAACTGATTCCAAGGCTTATCAAGGCTTTCAAGTAATTAGGAGGAATTGGCAAGAGTTGACCTCTGTGGAGGTTGGGGAAGTTACTTTGCTAAGAGATATACATGGAATAATGCCCTCTCTGACTTAAGCTGACAGAGGTAGGCCTCTGCTCTTCATGGTATGTAAGAGCTGGACAACTTTTACTTTAGAGTCACTATCCCTAAGAGGGGATGTAGGAGCCATACTTTAGAGTCACTATCCCTAAGAGGTACCAGGATGTGCCAAGCAAGATTATAGACACTCTTACAGATGCAATCACATGTTCAATTATTGATCATTTTGTCTTTTAGGACCACAGCTTCTTCATTAATTTCTAGCTATGCAATACAGGATCAGTTAGATCAGATTCTTTCTTTGTCATTAATCCTTATTGCCCAGGATTTCATGTTACCAATAAATACCTATCCAAGTAATCCTTTCCTACATTATGCTTCTTTATTCCATGTTGTTCTGTGAGATCTATCAAGTGACATTGCTTGGTACAGATTAGCTACTTCCTGTATAATAAACCTATTATTCTTACCAGTGGGGAATGATCTTGAATGAAAATCACAGTTTTATTTTTCTTAGAGTTCTCTTTCACTTTCTATCAAAGGCCTTTTTTAAAAAAAAGCTGTCAAGTGATGCCTTATTAATGACTTTATTTTACTCTTTTTTCAAATTCTAATGAACAAATAATCAGGGTATAAAATATTAATATGCTGGTTCAGCTATCACCTTTTCAATCATCTTTGGGGATCATCCTGTTAAAAGAGAAAAGTGTTTGAAATGGCATTTGGAATGTAGACCATTTTTGTAATTATTTTATAATAAAAAATATAGAATAAAGAATAATTTAAGTACAGTTAAAAATTAAGTGTAAGTAGTCAGTATGACCAAGAATGTAAATCATAAACCTCTCCTTTTTCTTTTTATTTACTCCATACAGGGTAAATTCCAAACCTTTATTTCTAAAGTTAAACTTGATGATGGAAGCTTTGGTTTTCAGCTGCAATTTTAATAAGGTTTTGTGTTTTTTGGTGTTCTGGGCCTTCCAATAGCCATAAGTGCCTAAAAGGAAGAGAACGAGAAAATTTAGATCTCTTATATTGTCAACCTAGTGGCACTCAGGGGATATTTGATGTGTGCCAGAGATGCGTATTTTTATTTAAATTTGAAAAATGAGTATTTAAATGGGACAGAAATTCACTACATTCAGTAGAAAGCCTCAAGACTTGAGAAAGTGAAGTCTTTAAAAAAAATGTTTTTCAATAGTACAGATTACCTAAAATTAAATACTTCTCTGAGTCAAAAGGACGGATTCTTAAGTCCTTTCTAGGTTTCTTCTGGACATAATGGTCTACAATAAATACACCATTTTGGTTAAGTGATCAGTTGACTTGACTTTACTTTGATCTACTCAGAAACCACTGTCTAGGAATCTAATTCCATTTGGGAATTCTGCCTAGAAGGTCTCCTAGGGTCTTCAACAAGTAAGTACCTCATTGCACAGCTCTTCTTTTTCTCTATAGCTGCTTTTCTGTGGGGCTGGAGGGAAACTTATATGCAGCCTGGTCATCCAAGCAGAAGGCGATGGCAGTACTTAGTCTGGAGTCCTAGCAGGCAGCACACCCTCATGCTTTCACTTTCACTCTCACCTTGTGGTTCTTCCTCATTTCTGGGAAACAGTGATTGATGGTTCCTGATTATACATAGCATACAATGTTGACTTCTCTACGATGTGAGAAACTCCTGCCTCTTTCACCTCCCCTCTCCCACCACCAGAGAGGTCAAAGAGAAAGGGTCTATCATCAAGACAGTAGTTGGGGGGAATGGGTTCTCACTTTAGCAGGTGATTCGGTGGTGCTTGGTTTTCAGAAAGCTTTTTCATATTGGCTTATTGCTACATGGTCTGATGCTGGCAGATTACAACTCTGTAGCTAGTCATTTTCGATTTATTTGAACCTATTTCTCCAGTCTACTGAGCTTTCACTGGCTAGCATCATTCAGACACATTGCAATTCTTTAGAATCTCTATCCCCATCAGATGGTTCGATCTATGAGGAATTTAGCTAGAGGCGTTTAGACAAAAAAGAAATATTGTGGCTGGGGAAGCATTTAAGTTAGAGGAGGCAGCCAAGGCTGTTTTATTACTTAGGCCTGTGTCACCTGTGATGACCCATGAGAGTGGAGAATATTGATCGCTTGTCACTCAAGGCATTCAGCAGATTGCATTGACAAAGCTTGGCAGGTCTCTAATAGCAGGGTTACTGGCCTTGGCTGTAGCCCAAGGGAAAACTCTGCAGGCCCTATTACTTGGCAGCCTTTCATTCTTATAGAAATGGAAGAGAACACTGACAAAAGTGTGGACATGATTGTATGGTTACAAATGATTTTCCTTCTTCTTTTCTGCTCTCCTTTTTTAATTTCTCTTTTCTTCTCTTCTTTCTTACCTTTTCTCCTTGATCCCTGCCAGCTCCTCCTTTCTTATTATAGGTAATCATGACAGTATTGTTTTTCTAGAATAAAAACCATAGTGTGGATTAGAGAAAGCTTAGCAGGCCTAGCATGAAGACTGAGTTATTCTCTTCCTTTACTTATACTGGACCACATTGTTTTAGCTGGTAGAGGGAGTGTGTGTGTGTGTATTACTTGAACTTGATGTTTAGGTCATTCACAGCTATTGTCCTCTAGTAGACAGAGGGAACTGTCACTTCAGAACAGATGGGTTTCTCCCCTTCTCCATTGATCTTATATAGTCCCAAGGTCCAGATGAAAGTAATGCACTAACTTCAGAGAGATAATAACATAGATTTGAAATAGGAATATTTTTAAAGATTAGTAGAGAGGGTTCAATTTTTCCTAGACACTGCCTCCTTTATGCAAAGATGCAAATAATGACCATTAATGGCACTTTTATTCCTAAGATAGATTGACCTCTAATGTGACACTGTTTTGTAATGAATGTTTCTGCATTGCTGCCCTTTGCTTTATGAAGCATTGTTTGGATTTTCTTTGTACCTTTCTTCAAGAAGATCGGTTTCGTTATCTCCTTTATCTCTCTGAGGGTGAAAAAAGACAAATATCATTACTCGCATTTCAGAAAAAGTACATTGATATATAAATGTTCTAATCACAAGTGAGTCTGATGTTATAGTTTTAATTTGATATTTTCATCAAAATTTCTAGTGTTCTAGGGTGGCGCCTGTGGCTCAGCGAGTAGGGTGCTGGTGACAGAGGGAACTGTCCATATGCCGAGGGTGGCAGGTTCAAACCTGGCCCTGGCTGAACTGCAAAACAAAAAAATAGCCGGGTGTTGTGGTGGGCGCCTGTAGTCTCAGCTACTCGGGAAGCTGAGGCAAGAGAATCGCCTAAGCCCAGGAGTTCGAGGTTGCTGTGAGCTGTGTGATGCCACGGGACTCTACCAAGGGCGATAAAGTGAGACTCTGTCTCTACACACACACAAAAATTTCTAGTGTTCTAGAAAATCAGGTGTGAAGAGATAAAGGTCATGCTTGTCATACTTGCTTATTCCTTCTTTTGGCTGCCCACTATCATTCCCTACTTAATTTTACCCATAATCCTTGGTAGAAAAGAGGTTTCCAATCTTTGTTTAGGTCTTCTCCTGTAAATATCTGCGTTTGTGTCTAGAATTGACTAAATGGCTTTTGTTTTCTAGATTCTTGAGAAGGAGAGGCTAGCCTCTGAATATTGGACATTTCATTGGCTTTGCATTAATATTCCAATATTATGCTACAGATGACTATTGTGTTTTTGGCAGGATCACATGATTTCTCTGAGCCTCAGTTTCTTCATTTGTCTAATGGAGGCTGATATTGTCTGTCAAAAACAAATGAATTAATATAGCATGTGAATTGTTATCTCAGTAAAATATATAGTGTTAATAGTGTTAAGTTTCGACATATACTCTCTTTCTTTCTGTTCCTTTCTCCTTATGCAATTAAAGGTCTACAAAAGCAGGATAAGAACTACCATTTAGACCAGTGTTTTTCAACCTTTTAAAAATCTCACAGCACACTTGAACCTATAGTTAAACTTTTGTGGCACATTTAAATTATGTTAATCAAAACAAAGAGGGAAAACAAATATACTCACTGTGCTTTGAACTTATTATGAAAATAATTTACTTAATAATCTTTAAAAATTTTCATGTCACGCCTAAAATCGTCTCACGGCACCTCAGAGTGCTGCAGCACACCAGTTGGAAACCACTGACGTAGACCAGTATTGAGGAATAGGGTGCACTACTGGAGACGGAAATGTGGCAGAGTTGCAAATGGCTGTGGGCCTATTAATATTCTACAGCACTTTGAGCCACTTTGAATTAAAATACTTACCTCTGAAAGGTTTTATAATTCATGTGACCTGAAATAATTTACACCTAATTAGATTTTGTCAACTGAATAATTCTGTCTTATGTTGCTTCCACAGAATAATTTAAGCAACTGCATTTTATTCTCAAAATAGCTGTAAATGTCAAATTAATTTTGTTGACACGATCAACATGTAGAAGAGCTACTTGACAGAATTGTTTGTCAACTGAATATATTATGGATCCTTACAAAATTTGTAGATTGATTATGGTTTAGCTGACTTTTGCAGTTTGTTGCCTTGCTGGAATGAAGTCAGCATGCACACTGTCCTGGATGTTTTGACTTAACCAATTTCTAAATTATTATTTTTTCATATTTTTATAGACAGAGCCTTGCTCTGTCTCCCAAGCTAGAATGCAGGCAATTAATAGCTCACTGTAACCTCCAGTTCCTACAGTCAAGCAATCCTCTGGCCTTGGCCTCCCAAAGTGCTGGAATTAGAGACATGAGCCACCATACATGGCCAATCTCCAAATTAGATCCATTCTTAGCAGGTATTAGAAATTTACTCATTTAATGGTATCTGGATTTGACCTCCTGTTTTGAGGAGCTTTCCACCTCTCTGAGCTTTCACCATCTCTGAGCTTTCCTTCAAATTATTACTACATGTGTCTAGTCATTAGATCTTATTTCCAACTTTAATGCCTTGGGGTGATCACACCTTAGCTTTACCTTTGCCAATCTCTCCCCCAAGGGAATAACCTATGTTTTTCCTTCAGCTTCTACATTGCAGCTAGCTTCATCCAAAACAATTCACCTCCTGCTGGACATAAAAAAACTGCTTTTCCATTGGCAACAAGTACCAACAAAGCTCAGAAACTGCTGTTGACTACTTGTGCCCCCTAAAACAATTTTGGATGCTTGAGAGTGTGACTCAGTGTCACCTTTGAGTTTAGCCCAGCCATTTAGACTTTGCATCTTGTACTCTTTGGGATGGACATTCCAGTGCAGAACTGATCTCTCTATCCTGATTATGTTTCCTTTCAGCTTTCTCCAATTTCTTTGCTTACCTACTTTGATGTTTCAACATACCACTTGTGTGCTATGAACATGTTTACTACGTTTATTCTATGAAAATATGATCTGGAGATACAGATACGACAGTATACGACAGTATATGCTATAGAATTCATTGCTAAAAGGCGGTACCTTTTCAGTATCCTTAATATATGATACAAATTCAAAAAAGATGTGATTACTTGTGATACTCATAAGGAAGAAGAAAGTGAATTTAAGAAACTATAGACCAATTAGTTTGATGTCAGTCCAGAAAAGATTCTAGAATATATAACTAATGAATACTTTCTGAGGGCTTGCTTGGTAAAAGAAGTTGTCATGATGGGGAACCAGTGTAGGTTCACTTAAAATGTTATTCCGCACTATGTAGTTTTCCTTCACAAAAGAGATTGGCAAACTTCATCTATATGTAGCCAAATAATAAATATTTTAGGTTTTGGGGACTCTACTGTCTCTATTCCATCTATTCAACTCTGCCATTGTAGCATGAAAGCAGCGATAGACAGTATGTAAATGGATGGACATGGCTATATTCCAGTAAAATTTTATTTATAAAAATAGGCCTGAAGCTGATTTGGCCCATGGACCATTGTTTGCCAACCCTCCTTTTAAAGAATATCTTAAATAACATGTACTTGAACATCCGTACTTTTACAAAGGCTTGCACAAACTCTACATGGAGGACACAGAGAAGCCCAGAGTTAATAGTAGTATATAATAAGTCCTCACTTAGCATTGTCACTATGTTCTTGGAAGCTGCAACTTTAAGCAAAATGACCCAAGGAAACCGATTTCTTTTTTCTCATCAATATTACAACAAAATGTTGTTGAATGAAAAGACATCATCCTGGGACTTGCTATATGTCATTGCACTTAAAGTCTTAGTTTCCAAAAACTTACTGATGATGTTAAGTGAAGACTTAATTAACTCTAGTTACGCAGAATTGTAATAGGTTGAATAATTATGTAAACGCGAATAATGATCTGTAGTTGCACACCACAGGCTGCGCTCTTGATTCATTTTTGTTCAAAGTTTTGTTTGTAACTTCACTGAGGTTGCACTTGACTTATGAAACTAATATGTGGGTAGCCTGATGTAGAGAGAGATCATTTACACTTTGGGTAGTAGGAATAAGATCCCAAAATGTCTTAGGTTAGAACAGTAGCTCAAATCTAGCAGGCTAAAAATTGAAAATAGATAGATGTGAAATCTGTGTTCAGAGCTAAAAATGTATTTTGACAGTACAAATATGGATCATGAAACATAGTTGAACAGCAGCCTATTTGAACAAAGCTAAGGGAGTATTCCAATTAGAGTGCATGCAGAGAAAGTTATCCAGATGGTTGAAGAGACTCAGAATCATGTCCTATTAGAAATGGTTGAAAGAACTGTAGGTATTTAGCCTGGAGGGATATATTATAACTGTCTTCAATTATTTAAAGGGCTGTCATGTAGAAGAGGAATTGGACTTATTCTAGGGGGTCCCAGAGGACAGGGGGAAGAGCAGTGGGTAGAAGATGCAGATTGATCCAATATATAAAGAAGAACTTTCTAACATTTTGAGCTGTCCAAAAGAGGGACAGGCTATATTTGGAGGGCCTGAGTCACTCGGAATATAATAGACATCTGTTGCTAACCTTCCAGGAATGTTGTGAGAGAGTATTAACTTAGACTCATGATTGGATGAGATGATTCTTATGGGTACTTCCAATTCTGAAAGTTCATAAAATACAGGCCCAGGGAAAAAGTTCTGTTCCACCTCTCTTCACAGTTGGTAAAACCCCAGCTTGTGTGCTTTGAGTCCCCTGTCCTACTTGCATGGTTGAAATGCTGGATGTATACAACACTCCATATGTGTATCTGTGCCTATCGTCTTTATGGGATTGGTTGGAGTCCATCATAATCTCATAAAGCCTAACAAAGTTAAGTCTTTGTTGAGGTAAAGTAAGCTGAATAACAACTGGGACACATAGACACAACCAAATGTCTTTTCTTAACTGACCCTGGTTTCATAATGAAAGCCCTTGAGAGGTGATTAGAAATCATACCTGTGAATTTCTAATATACTGGCGATGTATATAGAATAGCTCTGTGCCTTTGTTTTCTTTGTGTACACGTCTAACTACCAACACTTCACCAGCGGTCGAAAGGGTCAAGCAGCACTCTAGCAGGATTGTTTTTCCTCTCTTGGGTAGTTATACATTGTCTCCTTTCTACTTTCCTGCTTCCTATGCAGGCATCCCTGCTAAATTAAACTGCAGACCTGTAGATGTCTGGAATATATTTCCTGTCTTCTGAATACTAGAACCCTAAAGTAGTCATCTGATTTCAGCATAACTCTGGAAGATTTAATGCTGAGATTGACAGCGGATCTGCCAGGTCTCATTCTTTGATGTTTTATACTTGGGCAGGTGGTCAAGTTATCTTGGCCCATTCATCACCACATTCCCTATGGCAGAATTGAGGGTCAGACATATGGTAGGTGGTCAGTGAATGTTTGTTTGCTTTCATAGGACTCTGGTTTATTCTTAAAGCAGTTTCCCTTATCTGCCGGGGACATGTTTTAAGATCATTAATGGACGCCTAAAATTGTAGATAGTAGTGAACCCACTCTGTACTATATATTGTCAGTCTGATGACCGAGACAGCTAGTGAGTGACTAACAGGCATATAGACATATAGATAGCATGGGTATGCTGGACAAAGGGACAGTTTACATCCTGGGTGGGACAGAGAGGATGGCACAAGATTTCATCGTACTGCTCAGAACAATGTTCAATTTAAAAGTTATGGAGTGTTTATTTCTGGAAATTTCCATTTACTATTTTTGGACTATGATTGACAAGGATAGCTAAAACCATAGATATGTGGAGAAGACTACTGCTATTATAACCTGATGAAGTAAAGTTTCTTTGTTCCTCATGGCAGTTATTTCTTTCCTCTTTTATGACTACCATGCTCTACCTGCCACATTTTCATTTATAGTGTCATTTTATGGCTATGTGGATAATATTTTTTAATAGGGAAGAAGAATAGTCAAGTTACAGTAATTGAATCTTTCCCACTATTAAATCCCCCCCACTTGAGGGAGGAAAGAAAGAAAAGAAGGAAGGAGAGAAGGAGGAAGTAAGAGGGAAAGAAGAAACAAAATGGTAGGGAAAGTAGAGAAGGTGAGGGAAGCATCTTGTTATATGCTGAGAAGACTTTGATGTTGAAGAATTTTGACTTTGTTAGTGATATTCAACTTGTGTGACCTTTTGTGTAAATTCTGGTCTGCTTTCATTGCATTTGTGGGTAGGAGCTAAGAGATCTTCCAGATATTATCTCTATTAGAAAGTAAAATGTATTGGTACCAGGACTATTTTTTGCTATTTTCCTCCTTCAACTTCTTGGTTCAATTGGTAGAAAACATGGAATGTTGGTACCATCGTTAGCTTTGCCTGGAGGAATGTTCGGTTTGCCAGCAAATTCATAACCATCAAGGGGACAGCTTGGCTGTGAATGACCTTGTGGACTGCATAGCTCTACGTATACCTCCTACATGATAGCAAGCAAATACCACTTAGCAGTGATAGTGAGGCAAGTACCTCACTTTAGTAACAAAAAGCATTTCACTTTGGTGTGCTGGAACTGGCTTGTTAACAGCTTACAAGAACCAGTTGTTGAATATTTAGGAATTTTGTGAAGTAGTTGTTAAACACAGCCTTTATTAAAAATTAAGTTACCTGGCTTGGTGCCCGAGCTCAGTGGTTAGAGTGCTGGCCACATACACTGGGCTGGTGGGTTCAAACCCGGCCAGGACCTGCCTAACAACAATGACAACCACAACAAAAAAATAGCTGGACATTGTGGCGGGGACCTGTAGTCCCAGCTACCAGGAGGCTTGAGGCAAGAGAATTGCTTAAGCCTAAGAGTTTGAGGTTGTTGTGAGCTGTGATGCCACGGCACTCTACCGAGGGCAAAAAAAAAAAAATTTAAGTTACCTAAACTTATCTGTACTTTTAATTGACTTAATTGTAATCACTCTTCACAACTCATCACTTCTTCATTAGTTGTTACATTTTACTTTTGTCTATGACCTAGGAGTTACATACATCTATTATATGGTAAAGATACTATTTAGCCTCTCTTCCTAACTCTGCATTCAGTGACATCACTTTAATAGCTTATAATTAAACATGGTGAGAATATTTACACCACAGGAATTGGTAAGCAGCATGTCTTAGTTTGTTTTGTACTACTGTAACAGAATACCACAAACTGATAATCTATGAATAATGGAAGTTTATTTGGCTTATGGTTCTGGAGACTGGGAAATACAGGATCAAGGGGCTGCATGTGGTGAGTGCCTTCTTACCGTATTATAACGTGGCAGAAAATATCACATGGCTAGAGAGCATACTCAAAAGAGTTTGAACTCGAAGCATTAATTATAAGCAGCTTCAGTCCATCCACGGTGGTAGAACCTTCATGCCCTGAACACTTACCATTAGGCCGTAACTCTTAATCCATGCTTTTTGGGGGTTACAAATTCAAGTCATAACAGAGTATAAATCTAAACTTACTCCTTTATTTTGTTGGTTGTCTAGTCTTAAAGTGATAGAGAAAATGTTTTTAATATAGATTAAATTTAAAAGTGTGTTTTATCTGTATCCAGTATATTGTGGATAGTAAAAACAAATGAAGAAATTTATTTTTGTGTTTTAAAACTATTTTTAGCTCAACAGATGTTATTTATGTCCTTCACCTGTGGTCCCCAATCTTTATGGCACCAGGGACTCTTTTCATGGAAGAGAATTTTTCCACGGAATGGAGGGATGAAGGGTTGTTGGATGGTTTGGGGATGATTCAAGCACATTACTTTTATTGTACACACTATTGTTTATTATTATTACATTATAATATACATGTATAATGAAATAATTATATAAATCACTGTAATGCAGAATCAGTGGGAGCATTGAGCTTATTTTTCTGCAGCTAGATGGTTCCATCTAAGATTGATAGGAGACAGTGACATCCAGAGTGTTTTGTGTGTTGCTTATATCCTCAGCTGTACCTCAGATCGTGAGGCATTAGATTCTCCTAAGGAGCATACACCCTATATCCTTTGCGTACGCAGTTTGCAGTTTGCAGTTTGTGCTCCTCTGAGAATCTAATGCCAATGATCATCTGACAGGAGGTGGAGCTCAGGCTGTGATTCAAGCAGTGGGAACAGCTATAAATACAGATGCAGCTTCACTTTCTTGTGTGTTGCTCACCTCCTGATATGTGGCCAGATTCCTAACAGGCTGGTTACCTGTCCACTGCCCAGGGGTTGGGGACTGCAGTCCTTAATGAATGAAGTTATTCATGTCATTTGTGTCTTAGTTGTTCCACTTTCATTTTCAAATGAAATAGCAACCAAATTTTACGTTAGATTTTCACTCATTCTTCAAATGCACCACAGGTTGCCTTTGGATATAAGAGTACCATGTATTTCAATCGAATCCTTCTGTGAGTATCAGTTGCCTATTTGGTTGGAATTCACAATAAAGTTGATCATGTGCTTTGTTATTATTTGTAAATTATTTGCTGCACATAATTTGTATCAGTAAAATTTATTATAACTATATGTACGTATATGCATCTTTTCCTAGGGACCTGGTTGTTAAGTATTATCAAGATACCACTGATTAAAATCCAAATGGGAGGCAAGCTCTGTGTCAAGCTCACAATCAATGAGCTTGTATAAATGGTAATATTTTTACCTTCCACATAGGAAGACCATCAGATATGATACAGGGAATCTTCTGATTATAGCACACAAAGACAGGATTTTAAATGCCACCAACCATAGAACACTTGAAGAACAGAGTGTTTTCAGGTTTTACATCATGCTCACTGTGTTTAAAAGAACATAGAGTGTTGAGAAGAGGTGTTAAATATCATGGGAACATCAGCAAGGCTTTGGAATCCAACATATTTGAAAGATAATTGAATGAGGAGGAGTTTTAGACACAAAGCAGACCAAATGGTTGAGGATTTATGTGTTTGTGGTTCTCTGTCAGAGCCTAAGTCATGTAGGGTACAGACTGGTGGTAGGCTGAAGGCTAGCCTCTCTTTTGCATTGCTCTGAGATGTCATGCACTAATGGAAGAAAACTGTTATCCTAGAAACATTACTATTCATAAAAGTTTTGAGATATGAGGAAAGTGATTTTTTTCAAATGGGACTAGAAATTTAAAACAATATGATCTTTTGTCTCTTTCTACTTAACCAGCTAAGACAGGTCAAGGAAAAATATATTTTTGTGAGACATTTTTGGTTAAAGAAAAAGAGATTTTCATTCATTGGTTAAATGCCTGTTGAGGAATGTTTTATTTATCTATTTTTTTAACTAGAAGCAATGTTCTTACTGAAGTTTAGGGGTGGAATTGTTAAGTGATCTAATAATTTTAAAAGTCAGTTTTAGTAAGTTGATACCAAAATTTACTTAATGGAATAGGAAATGTGAAGAATAAAAATCCAGCTGACTGAAGTTAATATTTACTTTCAGGAAAGAAAAAATGTTGCTAAATTGTTTTGTGAAATTTACGTCTGTATGCTGAAAAATTTTGGCTCATCTGGTTTTGTGTTTACATGTTTGCTTTGGGTGTCTGTGTCTGACAGGGGGAAGTATTATGAACATTATAGTTACCTCCCTCCAAGATCCAGTCCAAAAATAATTTTATTAATCCTAAGAATAAGAATGTTACCTATGGAAACACAATGACTTTCTAAGCCTGTGTTGACTACGTGCCTAAAATTTTGATTTGCCCCACTTCCAAATTAAATTTTCTGGTATATGGATGATTTATTGTAATCTCCTACAAGGAAATTCATCTTAAAAACTTTTTCAAAATCATCCTAAGTTAAGGAGAGGAGAGCATTTCTAATTTGAAACAGGAGTCAAGCTAAGATCACATGTCTCCCTAGAGGAAAGAGGAGAGGTTTTACTTGTTGCATATGTTTTTAAAATATTTATAGATACAGCTGGACTTTTAGTACTTTACTTCTGGTTTTAATGATGGCATTCTCAAAGGACTAAAATATTTCCAAATAGTCTGAACTGTGTCTGAAGTTAGAGAACAATATATGGTTGATCTAAAAACTTTAATCCTAATTGGAAATTTTTTTGTTTGTTTCTTGAACTTTAAGTTAACAAAACACTTCCTTGCCTGCTATTCAGCCCTGAGCCGAGTGCAGTCTGAGTTTGGTCTTCTACTAAAACATTTTTTTTTAAAATATAAAGTCATCAGTAAATTCCTAAGTCATAAAATTGAGTGATTTTGTTTATGTCCCATTCATCCAGTCACCATTTTATTCAAGTGCCTTCTGTGTGATGCTAGGGATACATTAGTAAACAAGGCATACATATTCCTGTACATTATGGAGCTTTCTGTTTACTGATGCTATTAACCTTCTTTCCTCAAAATTCCTGAACTTACTAACTTTTGGTTAGTGAAGTCATTGATAGTTTTTTTAATGCTGATTTCCCCCACCCATGATTTTAAAACTGGCCCTCTTTCTGCTTGTTAATTGATGTTCTTTTTGATAGTTTCTGGGTAATTTCATATGACCACGGCTTTCCTATTATTGTCTGCCTGTACAGTAGACTTAAGAAGTCCAGAAGGAAGCCAAAAGTCTTCTTTCACCACTTCTTGCCATATGGGCACCACCGTTAGTTAGAAAAACATTAGCAGGAGCTTCCATCTTCATAATGGAGTTGGACACTGAAGTGTGTATCTTGCAAGGAGAAGATGGGTAGCTCAAGCTATCTACTCTAGCCAAAAGATTAGAACTAAATCCTAAAATTTTCAAATTTGTATTTTAAAAATTTGCATTCACAGGACCAGGTGTTAAAGACCAGCCTGAGAAACATGAGAATAAAATAATAATAATAATAATAATAATAATTAAAAGTACAATGTTCATTCTTTTCTCTTGGGTAAACACCTAGGAGTAGACTGGCTAGATTATGTACTAGGTATTTGTGAAACATTTTGAGAAATTACCAAGCAATAACCAAATTGTACTATTGTACTATTTTATATGCCCACCAGCAGTGGAAGGATTCTGTTGTTTCTGTATCTTCTCTAATACTTGTTATGGTAATACTTGTAATACTTCTTTATTTTAGCTATTCCAGTAGGTGTATAATGGTATCTCATTGTGGTTTTGAATTGCATTTCACTAATGAATAGTGATGTTGAACATCTTTTTACGTGTTTACCATCTATATATCTTATTTGGTAAGCTATCTTTTTAAACCTTTTGCCTATTTTTAAAAATTGAATTCTTTATTATTGAGTGTCAGGAGTTCTTTATTCTGATTATAAGACCTTTATCATATATTCAACATGCAAGTATTTACTCTCAGTTTGTGACTTGTCTTTGTATACTTTTATTTTATTTTATTTTGTCTTTGTATACTTTTAACAGTGTCTTACAAAAAGTTTCAAATTTTAATAAATACAATTTATCAATTTATTTCTATGGATCATCCTTTTGATTTTATATATAAGAAATTATTAGTAATCCAAGGCTATGAGGTTTTCTCCAAACTTGATTCTGGAAGAGTTATAATTTTAGCTTTTATATTTAAGTCTCAGATTCATTTTGATTCAATTTTTTACATATGAAGTGATATATATATGTGTATATATATATGCCTTAAATTCATTTATTTTTGCATGTCTCTATAATTTTTCAGCACCAAGGCCTGTTTTTGTATGGCCTGTGATTTAAGGGTGGTTTTTATATTTCTAAAGTAATACTACATATAAAGAAAGAATAAAAAGAAGGAAATGTGACAGAGGACATGTGTGTCCTGAAAAGCTTAAAATATTCACTATCTACCCATTTCAGAAAAAATTTTTTCTGATCTCTCTTGATCAATACCACATGCCTTAATTACCATAGCTTCATAATATATTGAGATCAAGTAATATTACCTTCTATCTGCATCGTTCTTTTAAGAGTTGTTTTGGCTATTCTTGGTCCTTTGCATTTCCATATGAATTATAGAATCATTTTATAAATTTCTTCTAAAAAGCCTACTGAGACATGATTTAGATTATATTGACTCTGCAAATTAATTTTGGAAAAATTGGTATCTTAGGAATTTTGAGTCTTTTAACTCATGAACACATTGTGGCTTTTTAATATTTTTTAGTGTAATGAATACATTTATATTCCTCTTTTATCCCTTCATCTTTCATTTCCCTTTTTGTCCCGGCTTCTAGAACAGTCATTCATGAGTTTTTTAACCCGTACATTAGAGAACATGTGATATTTGTCTCTCTGGGCTTTGATTATTTCACTTAACATAATGACCTCAGTTTTATTCACATTGCTGCAAATGGTAAGATTTCATTCTTTTTTATAGCTAAATAATAGTTTATTAGTATGCCACATTTTTTTATCCATTCATCTGTTCCCATATTTTGGTATTATAAGTAGGTTGATCTTATTTTGCATATTTTAAATAGTGCTTCAAAATGTATGACAGCACAAATATCTCTTTGATATGTTGATTTTCTTTCTTTTGGATATATTGCCAGTAGTGGGACTGCTGGGTCAGATGTTAGTTCTGTTCTTAGTTTTGTTTTGTTTTTTCTTTCTTTCTTTGTTTTAAAGACAGAGTCTTGCTTTGTTACCCAGGCAAGCACCATCATAGCTCACTGCCACCTCAAAATCCTGGGCTCAAGCTTTCTTCTTGCCTTGGTCCTGAGGAGCAGTGCCTATAGGCGTGTGCCACCGTGCCTAGCTAACTTTTCTATTTTTAGTAGAGATTGGGTCTTACTCTTCTTATTCAAGCTGCTCTCAAACTCCTAAACTTAAGCAGTCTATCTGCCTTGGCCTCCCAGAGATCTAAGATTACAGGTATGAGCCCCCTTACCTGGCCTCTTATTCGTAACTCTTCATTTTGCGATTTTAGTTATTTCATTAGGGGTTATAGTGTGTTTTTAAATTGTAATACTTCATCTACTTTCAAGTAATGCTACACCAATTCAAATACAGCATACGGATCTTATAACTGTATACTTCTATTTCTCCCCTGTCTTTGTGATCTTGTCACATAGTTTTATGTATGTTATAACTTCCATAGTACATTATTATTGATTTTTAATTATCTTTTGAAGAAACTTAAATAATGTCTATAAAACTTTTTTTATACTGTTTTACAATTTCTGGTGCTTTTCATCCTTCTGTCCATATCAGTATTTCCATGTATTATCATTTGCCTTCTACCTAATGGAAAACCTTTGGCATTTCTTGAAGTGTAGGTCTACTGGAGATTAATTTTTTAAGCTTTCACCTATCTGAGGCAGATAGGTGAAATCTCATCTGAAATCCTATCTCAAAGGATTTGGGCGCCAGCCCCATGTACCAGAGGTGGTGGATTCAAACCCAGCCCCGGCCAAAAATTGCAAAAAAAAAAAAAAACAAAAGCTTATCTGAAAACATGTTTATTTTACCTTAATTTTTGAGAAACATCTTAATTATGTATAAAATTCTATGTTATAGTTTTGTTTTTCTCTCTTAAAACTTCAAAATGTTCCACTGTCTTCACAATTGCATTTTTTTTAAATGAGAAAATTAGTTAAACATTTTAATCTTTTTTTTTTTTCTGTACAAAACCTGTTTTTCCCCTCCTCTGGATGCTTTTGAGAATTTCTTTGTCACTAGTTTTGAGCAATTAAATTATGGTTCTGCTTTAGTGTAATTTCATGTACATTTCTTGTGCTTAGGGTTCTTTAAACCTCTTACATTTGTGGTTTTACAGTTTTCATCAAATTGGAAAATTTTTTAGCCTTGTAGGACTATTTTGTTTCTACTCCATTAATCATTTCTTTACCTAATAGATCTATTTGAAAAATAGCCTTCCGTACAAATGAAAAAAAATTTTTAATATGTCGTATAGAAGTTACTACCAAGAATCTGATGTTTATATTGATAGGATCAAGCCTCAGCACCTGAAATAGAACATCATGTGTTTTCACTTTTAAACTCTGGAATTGCTGAGGTTTTTAAGGACGCTCAGGTACTGGAACCCCTGATGTTATAAGCACATGTTTTCCTTTTTTACTTTCTTACCTCCTAAGATTTTTGGCCCATAGGTAATAAATTGTCCTCAAGCCTGAGATGGTGGCTTCTCTGGGTTCTGTGATAATTATCTGAGTGCCTACTTTCCAGGTGTGAGGTTAACCCTGAGACTTCTGAAGTTTCTGCTACATCTTCTGATGTTGGGTTTATATGAAGGCAGTCAACTTGCTGGAATATGAGATAAAGTGCCAACATGGATAGATGTTCACTTTTTCCAGTCCTATAATTTGCTGTGGTGATAGATTACATTTAAGGGATGGAGAAGAGAGTTCAGTATTTGTCTGCTGGCTATCAAGTAGAGAGGATTATTATTCTCATTTACATTTTGTTATAGCTTTAGCAGCCTTCCACATGGAATAGTCATATCCCCCAAATTATATGAGCATGCCAATTTTACATGTGTCACTAAGGAGATGGCTGTTTTTTTAAAAGCTTAATCTTACCAGCACATATCCTTTTCCTTTTTAATAAACTAGCCCTGACAGATGAAAAGGAATAATCTGTGCTATAGCTCAGATTTCTCATGTTAGGCATATTTCAACCATAAACTTAATTATCATAAGAATTTTCAAATGGCTCCAAATTTTTGTGCACTTGCTATCAGAGGATACTAAGTTCTATTTTTGAGCTGATAAAATCCTCCTGAAAGCATTTGTTTATTATATTACAGCTTCATATGAGCTGAGCTCCATCCTGACCCCGTGTTAAGTGTCTGTGGTAGATTTCATTACATCCATATACTGGAAGTCCTGCCAATATACTGGCAGCAAAATCCTAGTGGAAAATAAATGGCAATAAAAAAGAGAAATGATAGCCTGTGTGAGTAGTGAGGAGCACAGCTTTATTGAGACTGGACAACCCCAGAGTAGTGACTTGGCATGCAGACATGAGCTTAAGAGAGTGTGAGTGAAAGCTGATATTGGAATAATGACTCTGTGGCACAGACATGGGAATAATTTAATTAATTGCACTGAAATTTCTTTGATGAATAGTTATGTGGTGATAAGCATGAGGTCGAACAGCAGAATGAGTCTCGGCTTTTTAATGGGCCAGCGCAGCTGCAGTTTTGGATGCCTTCCCACTTTATTTTTGCCTGCAGCTCTCTACCACTTTACTCATCTACATCTCCAGCTCAGAGCACCACTTGCAGGGCTCCCTCTCCATGTCTGCAGAGCTGAGGGGTAAGTACATTTGGCTGTGGGAAGCAGGCTGGTGACTGCTTTGAAATGAAAACCAGATCAAACGAAAATTGTGAGATGGTTTTCTTATGATGGCTGCACCTCCCCTCCTCCCCAAATCTCTAGGATGCTTTTACAGAGTCTTTGCTGCTAAGTTGTATAAAGATTTTAATAAAAATTTCTTGTCCCTGGAGAAAGAGGCATGTCTTTGTTGTCAGAGAACTAGAGGGAAATGAGCAATGCAACCCAGCTGGAGCACCAGCGTTAATCCCATGACTCGTAGCCCATATTTTCAGACAGATCAATTACTTATGGCTGTAACCAATCTCTCATCATTTTCTTGCTGTGCAGGGCTCCATTTCCAGACTTGGCAGCTGACATAACCTTCCAACTTAATATGTCTTTAACTGCAAATCACTGCAGGTCTGTTCCTTCCACTCATTGAGGTTATACAAATGAGTTATTAAATAAAAATCAAAAGTTAAAAATTATAGGTGGTATTCTCTGCTTGGCTCAGTAAAACACATGGATCTAGGCAGCATTTTTAGTTGGATTTTAAAATCCAAGATGGATGCTTCAATTGTCTGACTTAACTTCACTTTTATGGACAGGCTTTGCATGAGAGAAAAGCTCTCTAGAGGGAAGAAATTATCCACAGTGGATGCATTTCTTACAATTTATAAGTTGAAAGATTAACTCAGAAATGGAGAGAAAGGAGATTAAGAAGAGACATAAAGGGCATGTACAGGTGAGCTGTGTCTAATGCATTTCACACTGAGCAAGTCACCCCTTTTCAGCTGCTAGGCTGTTTGGGCTTAAGGCCAGGAGATTCTGTGTCAAAAAGAAGTGACCCTTGCTAACACACAGGTGGCATGGAACATGTAAGCTGTTTATAGAGTATGTCACTGTGTGAATATAGAGCTTCTGTGAAGGATGTATACTGAGTAGCCTATAAAGACTTTACCCAGAATTTATTTAGTGTTTGCAAGTCATAACTACTCCTTGTTTTTTGAACCTTTCACAGCTATGTCAAGCACTCAGCCTTGAGGTACTTAGGGGCCAAATGAAACAAATCAGAGGGTTATTTTGGTGATATGACTTTCTTCTGGCACACAGATGTACATCTGTTGGAAAAGCACGTGTTGCTGCTCTTTGTGCTCTCCTCGGTCATTTTCAGTTCATCATTTCTGTCTTCCCAGCACTGAGTCCTTTGTGGATTTTTCATTTTCTCTATAATAGCCAACTATGAAAACTTCTTGCAGAATGGAAGCAGGAACATGTGGACATCTAGGGAAGATAAATGGTTTTATGTTTAACCTAGGGGGGGAATATGTATTCATTTATATATTTTTGTTGTGAACCCTGAGAACTTGTTGCATATTGCTGTATGCTTTGGAAACCTGCTCCTATGTGGAGCCCATTAGAGGTGTCCATTTGGAACAGATATTCATGAAGTCTGTTAACAGTTAAGGAAGTGAGCCTCTGCTGGTATAAGCTGACAGCCACAGTTTTCCCTTGAGTTTGTATTACTGTGTATTGACCCTAAAACAGCAAAGAAAGCATGCAGAAAATACTAGTCTGATTTGAATGTTAAAAATCAGTCTGTTTTCCTCTCCCTTAGTCCTTCCTAGGCTTCTCTCAACATCAGTAGGAAAACTTAAATCGTCCTGTATTACGAGGCACTGCCACAACTCTTACCCTGCTTGGACTTGGTTTTCTGTTGATCTGCATTTTATTATGATTCATTAAGCAGTATGGAAATGACTTATTGGTAGCCATGCATGACAATACCCCATCCCCAGAGCCTGCCAACAATTGCAAGTTTGAGAGGGGGTAAGAAATAAAAGGGAGGTGAGATTTATAGTTAGTTGAGTTGAAGTTGCTTTTTCCCTCCTTGGAATGTTTCTGATCTTATTAGGAATTTTTTAGTCAAACAAAATGCAGTGGTAGCTTGGAGAAATTATGGGTACTTTCCAGGGGCTGGGAGAAGCTTAAGAGTCTGTAAGCCTTCTCCCCTGGTTGTAGTTAGGAAGCCAGTTGACAGTATAATAGGCTTTTGGAAGTGGGTGCAATGGTTTGTGTGTACTGTTTGATGTTGCAAATACCAAGCCCTCAGGGAGATATGCAAAGAGGATATTCTGTTCTTAAAGAAAGGCAAAGATTAAACTGAAACGTGAACTGAAAAACTCCTGAATCTAAAGGACTTAGGAGTAACCAAGGAACTTTCTCATTTACTTGCATGGAAACATCATTTGGCAAACTGCCTTCTACAGAGAAGCAGAGGGCTAGACAAATATTTTTTTAATGATTTTGATTAATGAAAAGCAATCATCAGTAAACTTGAAAGGATTAGATCACATATTGAGGTTTTGTATGTGTGTGTTAACATAGTTACAGGCCTTCTTTGGAGACTTGTACTCATATACATATAAAAGTCTTAAAACTACGTGTACTTCTTGGGGCTTTTTCTTCATTTTTAAAGTCATGATTTTCACCCATCAAGAGAGGATATGACACTTACTATTTTGGGGATATTTTTAGGCGTGGTAATGAATGGGCATTAAGCCAGTTCTGTCATTCATAAATGTAGCATTCATTTACAAATATTTATTGAGTACCTTCTGCATGACAGATAACTATACCAGGCACTGAGGTTATAGCAATACAAAAAAAGGTACACAGTCTGCTCTACTGCAGTTTATATGCTTCTGGAGAGACAAATGAAAACAAATAATAATGTAATTATATACCTACAATTTTCATATTGGCTTTTTATTCAGAAAATTTATTGAGCCCCCCCAGATGCTCTAGGCTCTATGATAGGCTCTTAAAAGAAAAAGTGCCTTTCCTAATTTCTATTGAAGTCAGTGTTTGCCATTTACAAGGGGTAAACTGGCCATGTGTAGTTACAGTATTGACCAAATGCCCTGATCCATACAAGAACTATATACATCAGCTGTAGGTATTAATTTAGCACACAGACTAAGTACAGCAAGGTAGCATTTTGGAAGAGTGTTCTATTATTATATATACTGATATATAAATGAAAATAGTTTTATAGCTTCCTCTTCACCTGTATCTCCACAACTCTGAATTCAGCCTGCTCTCTCTAGCATTGTGAATTGGGACTAGTCAACGTCTCTGAGACAAAGTATCACAGCTGCAGAATAGGATTACTTGTACTATTTCATTGGGTTATGAAGATTGAATAGAATTATGCATTTGAAAATACTTTGTTAATGTGGTGGATATTCTACGTATACTGATTTGCTCTTTATTAAGTTTTATAAATGTATTAAATTAACACATGTACCCTGAAACTATGTGTATTAATTATGCATCAGTAAAAAAAAAATTGTTTAAAAAAAAAAAAAAAAGAAAGGGCAGTGCCTGTGGCTCAGTAGGTAGGGCTCCGGCCCCATATACCGAGGGTGGTGGGTTAAAACCCAGGCCTGGCCAAACTGCAGCAAAAAATAGCCAGGCGTTGTAGTAGGTGTCTGTAGTTCCAGCTACTTGGGAGGCTGAGGGAAGAGAATTGCCTAAGGCCAGGAGTTGGAGGTTCCTGTGAGCTGTGACGTCAATGCACTCTATAGACCGAGGACAACAAAGTTAGAGTCTGTCTCAAAAAATAATAATAATAATAACTTTGTAAAGGACTGTACTCATTTAATTTGTATCATTTTCACTGTTATTATCTCAGATTTTCTAGAGGGAATAACACTAATTGAAGCCAAGTATGTTCCCGTCTTGTAACCAACCCCCCAAATCAGAAGGACAATAATGCTGAATTCAAGTAGAATATGCAGATCATTATTTCTTTCCTCTGGATAGTATTCCAGAACAAAATTGGAATATAATGCCAAAATTAGAGGAGAGGTGATGTTTTTTAAGAAATAGAATAGCTGGTTTCAACATATATGCACCATCCTTAAAATATGATCTTGAGCAGTATTTATGCCAACTTTTGCTGTCTTACAACTTCTTTTGAGTCTTCTCTCTTGGGTTGTTACCTTCTGAAAGGGAGGTAATAGAAAAGAATCATTATGAATTTATTCTCCTTGACTGGGTTCTCATACCTGCCAAGAGGTTTGTGTTCTGTGGCATTGAACAAGGTGCTATAATTGACATAAGAATTGTTAAGTATGAATCCACATAAGAATAGTCATTATTTAAATGATGAGCCTTCATGTGAGATTACACTGGGTGATGGAGAAGTCCGCCGCGTGGATGGATTGAGATGTCCGTGTACGTGCTTCAGTGCTGTGTCTGCATGAACTGGGATGTGATCTCCTCACTTTTTGAATAATTTTGTTCAGAGACCTCATATAGGTCCTGCTATCCTGAGTGATAGGTGACTTTTTTTTTTAAGATTCCCTCGCTAGATAGACTTAAGTTGAGAAAATACATGCCTTTGCATCTCTAGAGAGTGTGTGTGTGTGTATGTATGCACATGTATAAAACATAAAGAACATTACAAAGCAGACAGGCCACTTCGCACTTTTACTAATTGTACATTATCATTGATTGATTGGAGAGCATATTTCATTCTCCTTACTTTGACACTGATTTCTAATATTGAGTTTATTTGTGCAATTAGTAAATGGTATATCTTAAAATCTATACTTACTCCTCTCTATATTCTGTACACGGTCAACCCCATTACCAGGTGATAATAAGTAGGCAATCAGTAATGAGTAAAAAAATTGAATGGCATTTCTCTTTGCTGCTCTTTCTTCCTTCCAATAGTTTTTTAAGATGAGTAAGCTGTGAATGGCTTGCTGGTAACTAGGAACTCACTTTAATGTTAATCCAGGGCCAAGCTCTAGTCCACACACCTGAAGCTCAGCTTCTCTTACCATGCGTGTTTCATGCGGTCATCAGGCTACTCTCTTGTAGGATGAAATACAGCAGTCTAGAAAGCCAAACACCTAAATGGGAAGAACTATTGGCGAGTCTGTATACAACAGTTCCCGTTTGCTAATAGAAACTGGTTAAAGAAGGATCTTAAATAATAGGTAGAATCAGTATGTTGTCTCCAAAACATATTGCAGCATTTATTAACTGGGTGCGAGCTAAAGGTAAGCTTCCATTAAAAAAAAAAAAAGGTAATGATTATCAGGGGCCCAGTATAATTTAAAGTATTCTTTGGAGTTTATAAATATGGTCTCATAAAAAGCCTGAATATAAGGAAACTGTGACTTTAAGTCATTAGAAGCCCAGTGCTTTGATAAAATAACAGGAAACAGACAATTTATTATGAGCAGTCTCAGTAGCTCTGGATTATCTATAAAACTTTTACAGCCATCCCCAAGTGGCAAGAAACCATAAAACTTGCCTGAATGAGGGACTTGTTAATTTACTTGTTAAAGCAAATTAAAAATTTATAAGTGCTTTTAGGTAAATGAGATCTTCTCTCATTGCTGCCCTTGTGGGGCCCTGAAGTCCTAGGAGGAGAAAGTGGCTATGCTCAGACACCACTGCAGAACAATAAAAGCTATTAAATTGTTCCAGTTTATTTCAACAGAGCCGTGCAGCTGTTGCCATGGCTAGCTATAGGGTACCAGTGGTTGACAGCCTGGAGTTTCACTGGGTTTTCTGTCTCACTCAAAGGGGTGTGGGTGGGGTGAAAGGCCAAGGGAAGAGATCATTTTACCTGTGTATTTCTCCAGTAGTTGGTATTATAGACTATGTCTTTTTTTACTTTTTCCATGGCTTTATGAATCCAGCAGTTTTACCTGTTTTTTCCTATCCACAGAAATGTTTCTCTATTTCATAGGTAGTTGGTACTTGTGAATTCTTGCCCACCATGATGCCTTTTAGCCTTTTAGGTCATGGAGAAATGCCAGGTCTTAGGCTATTTTTTTAAACCTCAGTCATTCTCTCTCTTTGTTCCTCAAATCTGGCTTCAAAATTACGAGGAGGTAAGAAAAGGAATCTGGTACACATTCTTATGTATTTAACTCTAGAAACTGTGTAGAATCAGTATTTTTTGTGGAAGGCAAAGTTTATAGTTAAAGGCAGATATTCTTGTACTCTCCCTTGGATGAAATGTCAGCTTATGTTAAAATTCTTGCAACTACAAAACAGCATGGTACTGGCACAAAAACAGAGAGGTAGATGTTTGGAACAGAATAGAGAACCAAGAGATGAATCCAGCTACTTACCGTTACTTGATCTTTGACAAGCCAATAAAAAACATTCCGTGGGGAAAAGACTCCCTATTTAACAAATGGTGCTGGGTGAACTGGCTGGCGAGCTGTAGAAGACTAAAACTGGACCCATACCTCTCACCATTAACTAAGAAAGACTCTCACTGGATTAAAGACTTAAACTTGAGTGTCATTATCTTCATTCACTGAAAGATTCTTCCCACATAGTGATAGAATTCAGCGACTCAAATCTTCATTCTCCCACCTACACAACTGCAATGAAGAGAATGGACACTTTTTAGCATGAGTAAAACTCTCGGGATTTACTCTAGTTTTTCAGACATGTGTGAAAGGGGCTGAGGTGAGGCCGTCACTTATTATTTTATGAGATAAAAAATGTGGAAGAGGCTTTCCCCAAAGTGATGCTGTGCTGATAAACATTTTTTTCCCCACTGAAAAACAGTTATTTACCAAAGGGGCTACAATAAACACCTGTCACTTGGAAAGTATTCGCTGTGCCTCTGACTTTCACCAGTCGTGTTGGTATACCCCCCTTACAGCAACGTGTGGTGTACCATGTTTTTTACCAATTTTTTTTAAAGTTGCCATTTTCTTATTTAATAAAGTATTTAATTAATGTGCACTTTCAATAGGTAGCCCATATTTATCTGTCACATATTTCTGGCCACATTTATCCCCAGAAATATTCTAGATGAGATGTTTTAAATACAAAAGTAAACTTTCTCTCTACTAAGATATTTAACTCATTGACTGAGTGCTGTTAGTTACACTGTAGCTATTTAGGCATAGGGCATATTAATTAACAAGTAATTAGAGTCTCCATCTACAAGATCCTAGAGTAATGAATCTAATTTTCCAACTTCATATTTTTTTCCTATCTTACAATTTAAGCTTAGTCTTATCCCCATGGAAGAAATTTAAGTTTTTCCAAAAAAAGTTTGATATTCCATGTTAGCCAAAGCTATATATGAAGGCACATTTTAATAAGACATCATTTATAGCAGACAAAACCAGGACAACTGCCACATTTGAGTCATGTTTGAATAAATCGAACATGCATCTAATTCTCACCCTTATCTCAGATTTCTTCAAACTTAGTAGTTATTCTAAAATAATGTTATAAGCGCCTTAAAACTACCTTATGTGTCAGAAACTCTAACCAGAATGCTGCTCTCAGGCACCGTGGTAATGCTGTATTCTTGAAACAACTTACAATAAAATAAAAATACTTTTTATTCCACTATCCTTGCTTTTTAGGAAGAAGAAAAAAAGGCAGCTTAAAGAATTGGACACTACTGGTGGTGATTCATAAGGGTTAAGTCCAAAGGTAAGTTGGGATTTGTAGAAAATGGCATTTCAGTCTCTGCTCTTGTTCACGCCCATGCTCTCGGCGCTGCCAGTGTACTCAGGCATCTGCAGGGCAAAAGAGCCGCAGTGAGGTAGAGGACTGCAGCCACACCATAGTCTAAAATACACAAGTGTGGAATGACTAGAGATGCAGTCAAGGATCCCCCGAACCCCAGCATTTCTGAAAATAGGCACATCCAGGTGCCAGGCTTGAAAGTACGCATGTGAGGGACAGTCCAGGTTTGCTACTCCGTGGGTGAGCAGCTCTCCCAGGCTGCAGTGACTCAAGGCTTGTTTCTGAGACCAGATTTCCTTTGAGGACTCTGGGTAAGCTCTTGGTCTTACTCACCTGGTTGACCAGGGAAACCTACACCACACAGCAAAGGAACCAGAGAGACTGGGATGGGGTTTGGAGCTTTGGCCATCTGTGTAGGGTCTCTGCTTCCTTCTGGGAAACATCCTCTCTAAAAAGCTAAGAAAAACTTTCCAAGGCAACACAAACTCCAAGTTCAGTGTCGAGTCAGAAAGTCACTGCCTCAAGGATTCCATGAACCTCTACCTGCCAAAGGTGGGGGAAATGGTCCAACTTAGTACTCAATGCCTATGCAAATTGGACCATCTGACTGGTGGCTCTTCCCAAGTAAAACGTCCTGATTTTTTCTGCCTTCTTGTGTTTTCCACTCTGAGCCCAAGAACAAGGTATTGACACCAGTCTATGGGCATTTAGGACCATTCCTATTCACTGTGGGTATTTAAGGCAGAAGATACCAGATGGAAAAACTATTAAATTCAAAGACTCCACCACTGACAGTTACATGCCAGACACTTCTAGTAACAAGATGTTGGATAAGATCTGACAAAATGAAATCGAACAACTTGCTAATACATTCTTTTATCCCCCCTTTTTTTCACCTTCAATCACACAGCATGAGAAGCAGGCAGAAGTTACTGAAATTTCATAGAATAATTCATAAACAAGCAGTCATGCTATTATTATATCACTATTCCTGATGGCTCACAGTCTAAGCCTCCCTTTACATAAATTCCTGTTATTTGTTCTTTCTGAGTATCTTACCTTTTTAGTCTTCTCTTCCAAATAAAACAAACTTTATCTATTAAAATACAAGGTCTCCTTTAGGGAGTGATAGACTTGATAACTGTTTTCATTTAAGAGGTGAAGTTCACCATTCTATCAGCTGGTTATATGAAAGAAACTTCAAAAGCTGGGCCCAAAATAACCCCAACCAAGTTCACCAATTTGCAGACTGCAGACTAAATCTGGCCTGCAAATATTTTGCTTGGCTGATCCTGTGACTTTTGTTTTGTTTTGTCTTGGGTTTTTTTTTTTTTCATAATTAAATTGGAATGATTTTTGGCAAAAGATGCTTTCTCAGATTTCATAGGCCCACCACTCTCTATTGTCTTATACTTAACACTGGTTCACATTTTTATTTAACTTGCATGAAAGTTGTAGACATTTGGGTTTGTGATGCCTGCCCTGTATTTTAAGTAGGGATGAGAAGTACCCATGTTTCATTCCCAGTCTCGTGATAAAATCTGTCAATATTTTACATCTAACTTTGACAAGATCACCTTGTGCTTATATTTGTGCTTTATGAGATGCTCTTTATCAGATAAAGATAACATTTTTATTCTTAATGTATTATAAGTTATTATCATGAATAAATATTGACTTTTCTTAAATACTTTTTCTACATGTATTGAGAAGATCATATGATTTTTCTTCTTTTCTTCCCTGTTCATTGCTAAATTACACCACTTGATTATCAAATGTTAAGCCAACATTATATGCTCAGAGTAAATCCCTCTTGGAAATATATGTTATTCTTTTTATATACAGCAGGGTTATGTTTCCAATTATTTTGTTTAGAATCTTTACCTCAGTTGAATAAAGAGATTGGTCTTTAAGTTTCCTTTTTAGAAAAGAACAAGATTTTGTTGAGTTGGGGTATCAAGGGGATGTTTGGCTCATTAAAGAAGTTGGGAGATGTTTTCTCTTCTTTATTTTCTGGAAGAATTTGAGAAAATTGATCTTATTTCATATTGTGGGAAGGTTTCCATTTCAAATTCAGTTTCCTTAATAGAGCTATTTACAATTTCTTTTTCTTGATTTGACATTTTTGGATAATTGAGTTTTCCTAAAAATTTGACCATTCTTAAAAATTAAAATTTCAGGGCAGCGCCTGTGGCTCAGTGAGTGGGGTGCCGGCCCCATATACTGAGGGCAGCAGCTTTAAACCCAACCCTGGCCAAACTGCAGTAACAACAACAAAAATAGCCGGGCATTGTGGCAGGTGCCTGTAGGCCCAGCTACTCAGGAGGCTGAGACAAGAGAATGGCCTAAGCCCAGGAGATGGAGGTTGCTGTGAGCTGTGAAGCCACAGCACTCTACCGAGAGTGACAAAGTGAGACTCTGTCTCAAAAAAAAAAAAAAAACAATTAAAAAAAATTAAATTTTCAAATTATTGGTATAGTATTCTAATTAATATCTTCCCAATACCTTCTTGATACCTGTATGATTAGTAATAATTATGTTTTATTTCTGATATTGGTAATTTAAATATTTTCCCTTTATTTTTCATCAGTCTTGGCAACAGTTTATTGATTTTATCCATCTTATCTCAGAACCAACTTCTGAATTTTTTCCCTACTATATATTTTTATTTTAATTAATTTTAATTTACAATAATGTGGACATGACTGCGCTATAAGACATAATTAAGCATCCAGGTGTTTGCAATTACATGTAGAACCATTATGAATGTGATGGTACAAATTCTGACAAGACAGATGTATTGTATAGTTGTCCTAGTATAGTGAGCAGTATTGTCATCAAAATTGTAATTTTCTGGGGTGGTGAACACCTTGTGAAAGGTGTCAGAATAAAAAATGGAGTCATTAATGTTAAGAAAATCTTCTTGACAAATAAGCCAGGGAAGGCCATGAAGAGAGAGGTCACATGCTTGTATGCCTGATGAGAAAGAAAGGTTCTACGAAAACCACAACTTTGCACAAGGGTCATCGTAACCACCTACAAAAAATACTTCTGCAAGCATATCTGCCCAGCAACTGGCTATCTAACCTCAGACAGGGGTCACTCTTATTATTTATTTACCTTTGTAGCCAACGATGATTATTTCAGAGAAAATCATGTAATTCTCCTTTTTTTCCCCTTAGAAAACCTTTGTCTTCTTTACCCTGCGAATATGCACACCAGTTTACTATGGCATGCTTATTCCCATAGCAATTCTCTGTTCCCAGATAAACATCTTTTCTTTTAGACAGCCTCTCTCTGTTTGTTATTTAGGTTGACGAGATTATGGTATCCTTCCAATCAAACCAAATACAATCTTCTCCAGTTTACAGTTATTCTTGGAAGAGTCAATTTATGCTAAAACTATACAAAAATATTTTTTATTTCTGAAAGAAGATAGGCTCTAGGCTCAGAAAATGTAGATTTGTTTTTTGAAGCTATGTAAATATCCAGTGAGACAATGTGGAAGTTGTGCAGGACATACCATAACTACTTGGCCGCAATAACATTGTATTCCTGCTCTCTCTTGCTGAATGTCAAGCAATTCCAAGTCACTTTGACCAAAATACAAAGCTTTCTAAAATTTCCAAACTATCCTTGTGTAGATCTACCATCCCCACTGAAGTATAACCACTGTGATGGGGAGAATTCATATGGCAGCTTACCCTCATGTTTTCATTGTCAAAACTGATTTTTCTTTAACTATTCCATATCTGCTGTTGTTTAGCATTAATGACTGGGCTCCACTTTGGCTTTCATGCTAGAATATATTGTGATTTCCCGGGGATTGCCCTAGTAGGCTGTATTCAGACAGACTATTCTGACTAGGTGACAGGGCACACTCACTTCTGCTCTAGGGATACCAGTGGAAAATCTGCTCCCTGCCTGCGTAGTGATGCTGAATTTGGTCCCTCAAAGCCTCTATGGATGTGCCTCCACTACACTTCTTGGCCTTCCTGGATTGAGTTCTAGTCTGCCTGAAGCCTTTTAATTTCAGCAGGTAGTCACATTAGCAAAAAATTCCCTCCCTGGGGATCCTGGGGATATTTTCTAGATCAAAAATTGGCATCAGGCTTGAGTGGAAGATCAGTAGGGTCTTGAGTGGGTTTGGTGCTTTAGTTCATTACACATCCTAGGAGCATTGTCAAGGCCCATATGTCAATTTCAAATTGCTTCACCCATGCTTTAACCTGGTTACTACTTCTGCCTTTTCCAGCCCTAAACTACTTCCTCTCTTGGCCCAGCGTGGTACTGGGTACCAATTATAAAACTGGCATTCTCTAAGTTAGTAGCAAATTCTGGGATAATGATAACCCACCAAATTACAGGGACTGTAGTTTCCAGTACCATAGGGAGCTGGGATTTCCTCCACTGTGAGTCCCTGCCACTAATGAATCCAACATGTGCCTAAGACTAGCTGATTCCCTGGCACCCTCAGCTCAGGGACTTGTGGCACTGGCTGTACTGGAACAGGTTCCCTCCTTCAAGCCAAACTACCCAGGTCATACATCAGCTCTGTTCTGACCTATTCCTTGACATGAATTGCTGCTTCCTTTCCAAAATTGACATGAGGCCATTGTTATCAGCACTGCGACCAGGGACTCTCTGTTGCAATTGCTACTCAGATAGTCACCTGACCTCATGAAACTCCTCCCCTTTTAGTACAACTACTTTTGCCCCATAGACTCAGAGACTCTTAGAGACAAGCAAACCATGTCCGTAGCTGCTCACCAATGCATTGCCAAAACCAGAGCTGAAAAGGAGCCTCATGTTTGTGGGAGTACTGATTTGTTTGTATTTTTGTTTTAGTCATGCTTTCCTCTTCCACTCTCCTCTCTGCTGTGACCCTGCGGCAATTGTCAGAGGGAGATACATAAATCAGTTTCAACATAACTAAAAACAGGCAATAACTGGTTGGTCAAACCTTTTCTAGGCATAGATGTGGTCTAAGGAGACAGGGCAAACCTAGGGAAGACATCTTTTCTGAAAAGGATGCTCTTCAGCTAGACGGCTATTCCAGCACTAGATCTTTGATTGCACTCACATTGGCATTGACCTTTGTGTGTGTTTCTGAATTTCTATTAACTTTAATGATTTTTCTGTATCCTAATATTTTTCAATGCTCTGTGATTTGAGTCTTAACTCACTTGCCAGTGTTGGCACTATTCATCTTCCATCAAGTTCAAACAAACACAGGTTGTATATGGAGATGCTCATGTAAGTAGCCTTTTGGGAAAGTTAGCTTCTTCCCAATTTCGGCTGCAAGCTGACTTCTCTTGTGTGTGGACTGCTCCGAAGTTGGGTGTTTACGGTAGGTAGTACTAACAATGCATTATGACATGAGAGCACACATAGAATGGACTATGCGGCTACCAGTGTGGATGAGCTGCAGAGAAACTGACTAAAACTTCTCTTTGTACATGTTTTCCTTATAGTTAGTCACTAAAAATTATAGAGCTTTGGTCACCAAAAATGTGTTTCTTATGCATAATCATTGAAACCAGAAATGTAACCTGACTCTCAATTTGAAACAGGGTATTTTATTCTGGTTTTCTGCATGGGAAGTGGCTGACTTCAGTAGAGGAGAAATAGAAAGAAGTTTACAAAGAAGAACCAAAGATGCGTTACGCACAAGGCACATTTTACGATATTCAACAAATCAGATTTCGTATTTGAAATTAAAAATGCCTAAATGGTTTTATAACACTGGCTTTGTAAAGAACTAAGGCATATTTGAGTTAAATTTTGGTTGCTCAAAAGCTTTCTGAAGTATTTAGGAAGGGCTTCAATATAGCTGATGAGAGACATCAGGTATTCACCTTCTCCATAAAGAACTGAACTAGTGAGTTGATAAGCACACTTTAAAAGGTCATCTACTCAAAGGAGTATGGTGCCGGACCCATATGCCAGAGGTGGCAGGTTCAAACCCAGTCCCAGCCAAAAAACTGCAAGAACAAAAAAAAGGTCATCTAAGAGAAAACACTGAAAAACAGCAGAGAAATGACAGGAAACATTGCAAAGAAGGAGAGGAAAGCGAAGCAGCCTGCTTGACCTGAATTGACTGGGAGCCCAGATAGGCTCCCCAGTGTGGGACAGGGTAAGGGAGAGACCACTGGAGATCCAGATTCCCACTGCAGATCCTGCAATCCTAGTCACAGGAGTGGCCCTGAACCCTGTGAACCCTGAGACTAACATAGGGAGCTGCCTAGAGACTGCTTGTCTGCATTGCTCTATCAAGGGGTCTCACTCTGGGTCCCACACACCCCAAACCCTAACAGCTACAGCATGATGTCACTTTGAAAGGCTAGCCCCCACCAGAGTGTATCCTACCCTGGGCCAAACAGCCCTTACATCGCCACATCCCAGGAGCCCCACTGATATCCGCAACCTACAACTGCTACCACAACCAGCTGCTGCCTCCAGGAGTGAAGTATGAGCCATTGGCAGCAAACTTGCTGCCCCCAGCAGTGGATTCCCTGTGCATTTTTATGTACTCCAAGAAATTGCTCCTCTGTTGGCAGCACTGGGAACAAAGAGCAAGACACTAACAGCCATGCCACAGCCTCCCTTAGCAGAGCTACTGAAAATTAATAATCACCCTGAGAATAGGCTCCCTTGCTTACAGTTGCCACCTGGGGTTAAAGGATGTGCCCAGCAGCGGCCTGACTACAGCTGCTGGCACTGAAAGCCATCTTGCCCTTCCCGGTAGCAGGACTGCAATGCAGCTGCTGCTATCCCTACATGAACATTCTGCTACGGTTCTGAATCTCTGCCTATCACAGAAAGCATCTGCATGTGTCACTGGGCATCCTGAAGACATGTCTACCCATCCTAACTTTGCCCAGTCTCTCCTAGCACCTGAACATGCCCCAAACTTAGGACCTACGCACTCCTACCAGGATCCTGAGAATGGATCCATCCAAACCTCCCACTACCAATATGGCTGACACCCACCTACCTGGATGTTCTATCTGCAGACATGGAAACTGGCCTGGTCAGATCATTTCAGCCACTGCCAACATCTGCATGGACTACTTGGGAGCCAGAGGGTTGTCCTGCCTATGCTTCTTCCATCACCTCTGCTGCATCCATGGCCTGGAGACCTGCAAACCTGTCTGACCCACTGCTACCAGTACTGACTTCTGAACAAGCTGCCTGGAGTCCAAATATCGCCTGCCTAGACTCACTGACACTGGTACCAGTATTTGTCAGTCTGAGGCCCCAAACAGGCATGCTTAGACTGCCACTGTCACCACTGGGACCCAAGGAATGGCCCACCTTTGCTTTGTGTTGTGTTCCCAACAAAACTTCATCAGAACCCCCATTAACAACCACACTCTAAGACACTGAGGAAATTGCAAACACCACTGGTACTGATGATAGCTAAAGAAGTCATCTGAAGACTACACTAATGCACACACCCAGCATCAAAGCCACGTTCTCTACCAAATCAACACCATAAAAACATCTTCAGGAAAAGTTTCTCTCATATTAAGGCAAATTCATTATTGGAAAAAAACAACTGTTACAACAGTTGTGTAGATATCAATGTAAGACAAAACAAAAATGAAAAAGCATGAAAACATGATACCTCCAAAAGAACACAATAATTCTTCAGCAACAGATTTCAGTGAAAAATAAATTTATGAAATCCTCAAAAATAATTCAAAATAATGATATTAAACAGTGAGATACAAGAGCACACACGTGAACAATACAAAGAAATGAGAAAAATAGTTTACGATATGAATGACAAGTTTGCCAAAGAGGTAGATATCATAAAACAAAGCACACACAAACATACACACACACACACACACACCCCAATTCTGGAACTATTCTTGCAATAAAAAATATTTTCAAAATTTTCAACAGTAGACTAGGTTAAGGAAAAGAAATAATTTCAGAACTAGAAGATAAGTTTTTTTTAATAACACAGTCAAACAAAAATAAAGAATAAAGAATAAGAATGAGCAAAGTGTATATAACACATAGGAGGCGGTCAAGTGACCATACATTTCAAGTTTTAATTTCTCAGAAGATGAAGAGAAAATAGAAGGGACAGAAAACCCATTTAACCCATTTAACAAAATAATAACTGAAACTTTCCAGGTATAGCAAGAAATTTAGCCACACAGACACAGGAAATTCAGAAATCCACAAATAGACATAATCCAAAATGGTCTTCTCCACTGCACATTATAGTTAAACTGACAACAATCAAAGACAGAGAAGGACTGATACAAACAGAAAAAGAAAAGCATCATTTACAAGGGGACGTTTATTAGACTAACAGCTGATTTCTCATCAGAAATCTTACATGCAAGGGGAAAATGTGATAATATATTAAAAGTGCTGAAAGAAAAAAAGAAAAGGCCAGATAAGGATACCAACCCACCAAAGTTATCTTTTATTAATGAAGGAGAAATAAAGCTTTTCCCAGACAAGAAAAAAACTGAGAGAGCTTACCACTATTAGGTCAACCTTACAAGAAATGCTTAAGTGAATTCTGGACCTGGAAGTGAAAGGATAATATCTCCCATTATGAAAACTTATAAAACCCACTGGTAGAGAAAACACACAAATAAGCAAGAGAAAAGATTCAAATATTTCCTCTACAGAAAACCACGAAGCCATAATGATAAAAGAGAAAGAAAGGAGCAGACAATAAATAAATCAATTATAAGTCAATAAATAAAATGTCAGGAACAAGCCCTAACATGCCAATATAATAACCTTAAGTATAAATGTATTAAACTTCCCACCCAAAATACATATATTGGCTGAATGGACTTTCATAAAGTGATCCAACTACATGCTGCCTACAAGAAAATTATCAGTAAAGACACTTACAGCCTAGGTGGATATGTCTATATGTGAGAGTAAAGGGATGGATAAAGATATTCCATGCAATTGGAAACCAAAAATAAGCATGAATAGCTAGAGTCACACGGGATAAAACACATTTTAAGATAAAAACAGTAAAAAGAGACAATAAGGCCATCATGTAATAATAAAGGGATCAATTCTGCAAGAGCATATGAAAATTTTAAACATATATGCACCCAGCACCAGAGGATCCAGTATTAGATCATTATAGATCTAAAGGGAGAGATAATCTCCAATACAATAACAATTTGGGACTTCAACATCCCACTCTCAGCACTATACACATCATCTATGCAGAATTAATGAAGAAACACTGGATTTAAAATGTGGTTTAGACCAAATGAACCTAACAGTTGCAGAACATTTTATCCAACAGCTACAGAATACACATTCTTTTTGTCAGCTCATGGAACATTCTCCAGGATAGATGATATGATATGACATAAAACAATTCTCAGCAAATTTTCAAAATTAAAATGGTATCCAATATCTTCTCAAATGAAAATGAGGTAAAACTAGAAGTTAATAACAAGAGAAATGTTGGGAACTGTACAAATACAGGGAAATTAAACAACATACTCCTGAATAATGATTAGGTTAAGGAAGATTAAGAAATAAATGACAGGATTTCTTGAAACAAAGGAAAATCAAAACACAACATACCAAAACCAATAGGATACCAGTTACAGTAATGCTAATAATGAAATTTATATCAATAAAGGCTTACATTTCAAAAATGTAGAAAGATTTCAAATAAACAAGCTATTGATTCACCCAAAGGAACTAGAAAAATAAAAACAAACCAAATTAGTAGGAGGAAAGAAATAAAGACTAAGAAATATACAAAAGAGCAATATACAAAACCTGTTATTTTAAAAAGATGAACAGAATTGCTAAAACACTATCTAAAGTAACCAAGAAAAAAGAGAAGGTCCAAATAAAAAAGTAGAAATGAAAAAGGAGACATTACAACTGATATCACAGAAATACAAAAGATCATCAGAAACTATTATGAACAACTGTACACTAATTCTAACAAAATGGAAAACCCATAGAAAATGGATGAATTCCTAGACACATACAACCTACCATGATTGAATCAGGAAGAAGTAGAAAACCCTAATCAAAAAAAAAAAAAAAATAGTAATGAGAATGGATCAATAAAAAGACTTCCAACAAAATAAGTCCAAGACTGATGGTTTCACTTCCTAATTCTAACAAGCATATAAAGAAGACTTAATACAAATTCTCTGCAAACATTCCAAAAAGTTTGAAGAGGAGGAAATTCTCTTAAAGTCATTCGTGAGGCCTGTGATATCCTGATACCAAAGCCAGACAAGGATGCAACAATGAATCAATCAATAAAACTATTAGTCAATATACCTGATGAATATAGATGCAAAGTCTTCAACAAAATATTAGCAAACAGCAATACAACAGCACATCAAAAAGATAATACCCCATGATCATGTGGGCTATATCCTAGAAATGCAAATGTAGTTCCACGTACGCAAATTAATAAATGTGATAAACTACACATAATATCAATGGGAAGGGCTCGGCGCCTGTGGCTCAACGGGCTAAGGCGCCAGCCACGTACACCTGAGCTGGCGGGTTTGAATCCAGCCCGGGCCCACCAAACAACAATGATGGCTACAACCAAAAAATGGCCAGGCGATGTGGTGGGCGCCTGTAGTCCCAGCTACTTGGGAGGCAGAGGCAAGAGACTCGCTTAAGCCCAGGAATTAGAGGTTGCTGTGAGCTGTGATGCCACAGCACTCTACCCAGGGTGACAGCTTGAGGCTCTGTCTCAAAAATATATATATATATCAATGGGAAGAAAGACAGAAACCAAATGATAATTGTGATTGAGGCAGTAAAAACAATAATTTGATAAAATTCAACATCTTTTCATGATGAAACACCTTAGAAAACTTGGCATAGAAGAAACGTACTTCAAAATAATGAAGTTCATATATGACAAACCCACAGCTAACATCATACTAAATGGGTAAAATCTGAAAGGCTTTCTTGTAAGAACTAGAACAAGACAGGATGACCACTTTCACCACTTCTATTCAACATAGTACTGGAAGTCCTAGCCAGAGAAATCAGCAAAAGAAGGAAATAAAATGCATCCAGGTTGGAAAAGAGGAAATTAAATTGTCCCTTTTTGCTGATGTCATGGTTTTATATCTAGAAAAACATAAAATCCACCAAAAAACTCTTATGTGTGATACATAAATTTGGCAAAATTGCAGGATACAAAATCAACATACAAAAATCAGTAGTGTTTCTATATAGCAATAATGAATTATCTGGGAAAGAAATCAAGAAGGCAATCCCAGTTATAATATCTACAAAAATCATACTTAGGAATGAATTTATCCAAGGAAGTAAAAGACCTCTACAAAGAAAACTAGAAAATGCTGATGAAAGAAATTGAAAAAGACACAAACAATTAGGAAGATGTCCCATCCTCATGAATTGGAAGAATTAATATCATTAAAATAACCATATTTCCCAAAGCAATGCATAGATTCAGTGCAAGCCCTATCAAAATACCAATGTCGGGGGCGGAGCAAGATGGCAGCCGAGTAACAGCTTCCTTGCGGCTGGGCACAGTGAGACTGGGGAGAGAGGACTTCAGGCATCTCTGGCAGGCGGGATCTACCCAGGAACTTCCCCTTGGGGACACAGGGAGACAGCGTGAGGC
>CAUYRH010020686.1:0-19668 GCA_963574655.1 Perodicticus potto | reverse complement strand
GCAATAGAATCACCTAATCCCAAGTTCTAGAGGTTGCTTTGTGCTGTTACGCTGAAGTATTCTACAAAGGGTTTCAAGGTGATACTCAAAAAAAAAAAAAAAAAAAAAAAGAAGAAGAAGAAAGAAAAATTAGTGGGGTATGGTGGCTTTTGTATGTATTTCCATATAATCAAGGGACTTAGGAAAGAGAAATGCTTTAGCCCAATAGTTTGAGGTTCTGTGAGCTACAATAATGCCATGCCACTCCAGCCTGGGCAACAGACGGAGTCTATCTCAACAACAACAACAAAAAAATCTCTGAGAATTAGCACACCTCAATTCTGTGCCCATTTGGGTGATCCTAGTTTGTCCTATGATTTTTTTGAACTGTCATATAATTTCTCTCAAAGACTACATGTCTTCAAGGTAGTAAAATCAGAACCTGGTTCTTTGAGCAAGAAGAAAATCTCTCTACTGCAAACCATGCAGAGCAAGGTGCCCCAGGATGAGGAGGTTAAATGTGAAATGCCATCACACCTTCAAGAGCTGTCTCCTAGGCTTTCTCTGGGACTTCAGTGTTCAATATTCATTCCAACCAAAATCCCTTTGCTAACCTCGTAATTAACTAGCTTGGGAGAAGAAACACCATAATAGTAATCTCATTATAGCAAAATGTGTCCATGTTTTACCTCTTAGCCCCCTAATCTTCAAGAATTATAATCAATATATGTAGTTTCTTAAATGACATCTGACATCTGCCTCATTTAAATTACTCCCTCAAGTCAGGTACAGTGGATCAAACCTTTAATTTCAGCACTTTGGAAAGTGAAGGTGGGAGGATCACTTAAGGACAGGAGTTCAAGACCAGCCTGGGCAACATAGGGAGACTCTCTCTACAAAAAATAAAAATAAAAAAGTAAGCTGGGGCTCGGCGCCCGTAGCACAGTGGTTAACAGTGTCAGCCACATACACTGAGGCTGCCGGGTTCGAACCCAGGCCGGGCCAACTAAATAACAATGACAACTGCAACAAAAAATCACCGGGTATTGTGGCAGGCACCTGTAGTCCTAGCTACTTGGGAGACTGAGGCACTTGGGCCCAAGAGTTTGAGGTTGCTGTGAGCTGTGACTCCACGGCACACTACTGAAGGTGACATAGTAAGATTCTGTCTCAAAAAAAAGTAAGTTGGGCATGGTCGGCAGGTCCCTTGAGAAACTGAGGTGGGAAGACTGCTTGATCGCAGGTCTTTTAGGCAGCAGTGACCTAGGATTATCCCACTGTACTCCATCATGGGTGATGAAAGTGAGACCCTGTCTTTAAAATTAAAATTACTGTCTCAAAAAATAAAAATAATTACTCATTTCTCCTCTGAAAAGGAGAAAATGGTAAGTTGGTTTGGACATTTGAGAACACATCCCCATTATAGGAAAAGCAGTGACTAATATCTGGAAGGTGACTGAGGTCTGAAGGCAATTGCCTAGCCAGTTCCGAAGCTGCAAAATGAGAACAAAGAAGAGGCTCCTGGGTCCCATGCCACTCTCATCTCAAGGAGCACTGCACTCGATTCTCTAAATCAAATGAGTGGACCCCATCCCCCAAAGGGAGATGTATGGTATCTTTGAGGACACGGTAACATTCTATGACATGCAGTCAGCAGGCCCACAAAGGGAACATCACTTCATCCTTGACCCTCTCAGTGCTTCCTCCTTCAGGGATCGTTTCATTATCCCTTCTGCTCCTCACACCAGACCCTGACCTTGAAATTACCCTTGAAACCCTTTTCTACTCTATCTCCTCTGTACAATCCACCATCACATCCTACAACTTTTGCCTACTGACTATCTCTTGAATTCATCTACTCCATCTCTATTACCAACAAGTAAGCCCAAGTTATCACTCTCTTATACGCAAACCACTGCAAAAAGTTTCCCAATTGCTCTCTATCCTCACAAATCCTTTTCAGGATAGCTCCAGTGATCTTTCAAAACACAAATCTGATTATCTCATCTCCCCATTTAAACTTGTTCAAGGATTCCCAATGCTCTTAGGTTAAAGAGAACACCTCTACTAGTCATACTTGGTCTGCCCTGGAGCTACACCTTGCACTCAGATCTACCTCACCTTTGGGGACTCCGAACACACAGCTTTCTTTCAGTTCCTGCCAAGCTTGTTCTTCCCTCAGATCCTCTGTACATCCTTTCTATTTCCTCTTCACTTAGCTCTTACTCATCCCTTAGGCCAGTGGTTTTCAACCTTCCTAATGCCACAATGTATTTTCATTGTTACAAAGGGGTCGTGACCCATAGGGTGAAAACCGGTTAGGCTCTCAGGTAAAGACACCCCCCGCCCCCAAATACCAAAACCTTGGTATGTTCAAAAGTCCCTTAAATGATGTAGTATTTGCAGATAATCAAGTACATCTCCTATATATTTTAAATCATCTGTAGAATACTTACAATATATAAATGCGATCTAGCTAGTTGTACTTTTTTTAAAATTTCAGGTTAATGTGAGGGTATAAATAATTAGGTTACAATGTTTGCATTTCTTAGGTAAAGTCCCTGTTGTAATTATGTCCCACATCCAGGAGGTACTTGCTTGGTTTTTTTAAATTTGTATTCTTTTTCATTGTTGGTTTTTGTTTGTTAGTTTTTCTGACTATTTTCAAACCAAGGTTGGTTGAATCTTGGGAAGTTAAACCTGCTAATAAGGAGGACTGACAATTTACATGGTATCACCTTCCCACCAAGGGAAGGAACTCCATGAAGTCAGAAACCAGGTCTGGTTTTGCCCACCACTATATCCAGCACTCACTTAACTATGCCTGGTATACAGCAGGCCCTCAATAAATGTGAAGTAAGAGAATGGTAACATGGTAAAAGAAAAGGAAACTAACAGTCTCTCAGCACTGGTCATGTACCAGTACTTGCTATGTCTGCATTTCTCATTTTCATTAAATCCCACAATATCTTAGGGTAATTATTATTAGCCTCATTTTATAGACAAGAAAACAAGCTCAAAAAAACAAAGTGGGCTCAGCACCTGTTGCTCAGTGGTTAGGGTGCGGCTACATGCATGGGGGCTGGTGCATTTGAACCCAGCCCAGGCCTGCTAAACAACAGTGACAACAACAACAAAAATAGACGGGCGTTGTGGCAGGTGCCTGTAGTCCCAGCTACTTGGAAGGCTGAGGCTTAAGCCCAAGAGACTGAGGTTGCTGTAAGCTGTGATGTCACAGCACTCTACCAAGGGTGACAAAGTGAGACTCTGTCTCAAAAAAAAAAAGTGATTTGCCCAACATCACACAACAATTAAATGGCAAAGCTAGGATGCAAACTGAAGCCGTCTGCCTTCCTTTGAAAAGTCTTCAAGTCAATGGTGATTTCTAACTGGAAATGGAATTTGTAGAAACAGCTCCACAATCAAAGGAAGCCACCACAGACTGAAAAGGTTCCTAGCAAACTACAGAATGAGGCCTAGACAGAGAGAGCTAAAAGTGGAATAAGCTAGTTTTAAGAACTAGGCATAGGCTGGATGTGGTAGCTCACGTCTGTGATCCTAGCACTTGGAGAGGCCAAGGCTGGTGGACTGCTTGAGCTTAGGAGTTTAAGACTAGCCTGAGAAAAGAGCAAGACCCCGACTCTACTAATAATCAAAAAACTAGCCAGGTGTCATGGCAGGTGCCTGCAGTCTCAGCTACTCAGGAGGCTGAGGCAAGAGGATCACGTCAGCCCAAGAGACTGAGGTTGCTGTGAGCTATAATGCCATGGCACTCTACCCAGGGCACAGAGTGAGATTCTGTCTCAAAATGAATTTTTAAAAGGTATGTAAAGAGAAGCCAATGAAAGAGTGAGACAAACACTCTCAACACAAAATACCCTATATCTATCTCTTATTGGGCATTAAGCAAGTAAACCCCAAGAGAACTCTTATTGAAAGGAAGGGGGGGTAGAGATGAGATTGAGCATTATGCAACTTTACTTTTAGTCACTATTTGAGATGGGGTACATTAGTTTGGGGGTGGGAGAGAGCAGAAGAGAAGGAAAGCCAGAAAACCAGAAAGGCCCTGAGATTCAAGGCTGCTGCCTCAGTTCAGGTAGCAATCAGTAAAAGCTCCTCTTTAGAAATATAGCCCAGGCTGTATTTTTTTTAGAAAGAGATCCTGAAGCTAAAGTAGCTTAATGTATTAGAAGCGACCATTCCTATGATAATACCAAATTTTCCAAATTCAGATAAGGTGCATTTTCTTCTAAGGACAATTTTTTTTAAACAAGATTTCAATTTGCTGACCTTTTCTGAGTTTGTAAAGATTTCTCAGTGGCTCCATGCTTTTCCACAAAGTTTTAAGTGACTTTCTTTGAAGAGAGCTATTTAATGCCAATGATTGTAGAAAACATTTGTTCATAATTATCCAGACATAGACTGGAACAATGCTGAAACAAGAGCAGCATGCAAAATGTATTTAAGGACTATCATCCCAAAATGCTGCTAAAAGCTATTAACCAGTATGTGTTAATTGCCACAGCATTCATATTAATTTTCACTTCAGGCTCGACATTGTGGAATATTTCCCCTGATACATTTTAAACAAAGTTTAATTTAAGGAACTGCTTCTATCAACACTTATGAAAATTAACAGCCAAGCAATTAGCACTCATGAATTATCCCTTCCCCCATGCTCTCTGCAGCTTCCCTGTTAAAACAGTTTCTAACGGAGAAATGGTTACTTTCCAACAAGTTAAGGTAATCAAAGTCGCAGTTCTCTCTATGAACAAGAACTGGTTTGCTTTTTTAAGTACTTGTTAAGGCAAACATTCCCCCTTATATTTAGAGAGTAGTATTAGCTAAGTCAAATAGATATTTAACATGTTAGTAAACATGTTAGTAAACTGCCAACCAATTACTAATATCAAAGTACCTTTTCACTATACGTTTAAAAAAAAACCATCTCTCCTCCCCAAAGGAAGTAATTGTCTTAATCTTCCTATTTGAAGTGTAGGGCTAAAGCACCCCTACACTGCCCCAACTTCAACGCACAGACTTCCTTCATCTAATTCAGTCTTCTGCACATGGTCTTTAATCACACCATTCTAAAATCTGGTTTTAAGAACACATTTGCTCTCACTCAGTGCTATCAACAACCAAATGAAGTGAGTAAGACAGACACCATCACTGTGCCTCCCCCTTTACAAAGAGAAAGCAGCAGAAGTGCAGCATTAGCTGAGTGTTTTCCATGTGCTGCATGTCCTGCTAAATAGGCCTCATGTAATCTTCATGAGGAAGACACAGTCAGCATTTCATTCCACATTTGAGGACTGGAACTTGTAGATGAGAAAAATACCTTTTCCTTCAACCCTTCTAAATTCTCAGCTGGGGCCTCTAACTAATGAGGGATTAACAAAAGAACAGCAAACAAACTTATTTAATATCCATCTCTCCTCCCAAAGGAGAGGAGTTTTACAAGATACAGCTCCTTCACTCAGAAATGAAGACCGCCAGGAACAGAGTAAGTGGAATTATTGGGATTCAAACTGAGGTTGTAAATGTACAATGGGTTGCTTTACTAACTCAGCTATACTGACTCTCAGCTTAGTATTATCCTATCTGATAGTTTCCTTGTGAAGAAGGAATGCTCATCTCTTTCCAGACGTCAAGAAACTGAGATTCAGAGAGTTGAAAAAACTGAGATGACATAAATTGATAATCTGTACCATTTTTATTAGTAACTATTGATGGGAAATGGGTCCTTGAACTACTTGAACTTGTCGTGGACTAGCGATTATGATAATAATATCTGCAAATGGTTTGACGGAATAGTCAAATAGTAAAGATGTACTAGCAAAAGCTTCTCAAGTAAGTGATAAGGCATGAAAATGACAAAGGTTAGATTTACTTTTTAAAACATGACCTATTTTTGGGGCCAGGTACAGTGACTCATACCCTCATACTAGCCTAAGCAAGAGCAAGGCCCTGTCTCTACCAAAAATAGAAAAATGAGCCAGCATCATGGCACATGCCTACAGTCCCAGCTATCCAGGAGGATTGCTTGAGCCCAGGAGTTGGAGGTTGCAGTGAGCTATGATGATGATACTGCACTCCACGTGGGCTACAGAGTGAGACTCAAAACCTCAAAAGCCTCAAAAACAAAAAACAAACAAACAAAATGACCTATTTTGAAAGAGGTGGGGAAACAAATCAAAACATCTTCATATTTTGAGGCACTGCAATCAGTGTAGAATGTTTCCTGCCCATCAAGCGAAGCCCACTCCCTAAAACCAACTCCTTGTCAAGACCAACAGTTTCCACACAGAGTGAAATCAGAAAGACTGATAAAGAAAGTTTTCTGATTGTCACAACAACTAGAAAAGAGGTTTTGTTCTGTTAATAAAGCTATTTCAGAGGTCCTGTTCTCAACAGAGATGAAGAACGCAGGCAGATAGCTGAGGCTGATTGTGCAAGATCTGACCAAACCAATCCCCAAAACTGTTATGTAATAATCTACCTTGAACTTCAAACTATCAGTGAACAGTTATTGATAATCTATGATTCTAAAATAGGACACAAATACGTGCAACATCACCAATCTGTCAAAGAAATAATACAAACACAATAATAAACCAGATCAAGGCTTGGGCCTATGGCTCAAGTGGCTAAGGCACCATCCACATACACCTGAGCTGGCAGGTTCGAATCCAGCCTGGGTCCGCCAAACAACAATGACGGCTGCAACCAAAAACTAGCGGGGCATTGTAGCGGGCGCCTGTAGTCCCAGCTACTTGGGAGGCAGAGACAGGAGAATCGCTTGAGCCCAGGAGTTGGAGGTTCCTGTGAGCTGTGATGCCACAGCACTCTGCCCAGGGTGACAGCTTGAGGCTCTGTCTCAAAAAAAAAAATAATAAAATAAAATAAAATAACAGATCAAAACTGTTAGAGCATATATACCTAAGTACAGTCTTTCCCTATCAATTTCATGCCTTGAAAAAATTATTAATCAATCACAACAAAAAGTTTCCCACAAATTATTAAACCACTACAGGCACCAAAAATTACTTGAAAATATTCACTTTAGTTTAACATAACAGTCAGGAGATGCTCATCCTTAGAAATCATTAAAACCAACAATCCAGTTTGTTCAAACCATTAAGAACACTAGATGTGGGCTGGGTGCGGTGGCTCATATCTGTAATCCTAGCACTCTGGGAGGCCAAAGCAGGTGAATTGCCTGAGCTCACAGGTTCGAGACCAACCTGAGCCAGAGCAAGACATCACCTCAGGCATTGTGGTGGGTACCTGTAGTCCTAGCTACTTGGGAGGCTGAGGCAAGAGAATCGTTAGAGCCCAAGAGTTTGAGGTTGCTGTGAGCTATGATGCAATAGCACTCTACCAAAAAATAAAAGAACAAAGAACACTAGATGTGCTTGCTGAACTACAGTGTAATTGTAAAGCCATACCGAACACAAAATCCTTTTCTCAAACCTAACTCTAGTTTAATCTTGAGGATTTCACAGCAGTGAGTCTCTTGAGGAAATACATAATTAAGTAGTTTTTTAGCATATTTAATTACACCCCAAACTCTTCCCTGTCCCCTTCTCTCCCTAATTATGTACCATTGGCCCAAGAGACCTAAGCAACTCAGTTAATTATGTAAATAAGGCAAACATTATTCCCAAGAAAAGTATCCTGAATACTTGTAAGGAAAAAACTGTACATATTTTAAAGGCTTTAACAAACCTTTACAAAAAATACATAGGCCTATCAAAATACATGGAAAACCCTTTACATTTGAGATAAAAGGTATGCAGTTCCAATGACAAGACAGTAAATCATTAAAACAGGACACTCGTTTCATTTCTTAAATATGAGCTGAATAAAAATAAAATAATTTTAAGTTACAACAGCAACAAAAATTTAGTGCTGAACGTCAGATGATTTATGGGAAGAATCAATCTGGAAATTATTAAAGTCGACTCTCACGGAAAAGGCTTTATTATCAAGGGGTTGACATGATCTTAACTCTAGAGGCAGCCATAGTGCTGTTATAACTACTACAATCCCATTATTATGCAATCACAAAATGCTAATTTGATCATTTTGAGGTGTTATTTGAATAGTCATTTTAATTTCTAGGTTACAAAGAGGCCTGACTCAAGTATAATTCTCTATTAATCATTGAGATGTCATTGAATATCATATTGATGCATTTCACAAAGATAAAGAAAGACTAATTTAATATGTACAGTACAATATCCTTCAAATATTAGCCACTTTCATTACACATCTGCCAAATGCATCAATATTAAATAATAGATGAGAACAAGGGTTTAATTGTATTTTAGTAATTATAATAGTAGGATAATAATAAAATAGCATCACATCATAAGATAGACTTATCAATATATAAATCTTCCTTAATCAATGTATAATGGTGACTGCTCCGTGCTCACATCCTTTGTGGATTTAAAATAAACGTGCTATGACAAAAGCACTGAGAATCTTACATGTAAACACACATCCAGCAAAAATAATTCCTTTGTGACTGAGGAAATAGCTTACATTTTTTAAAAAAATTTCTCCTTGGCACTTCAGAAGTTAGATAGAGATACATATAGATATATATATCAACCAGCGTTCACAATCTTCTGACAAACCTAAGCGATTAATAATCAATTCTGAGGACAAATGGAAAATTTTAGAATATAACATTTTTAAAAATCTGTGCTATTTTTATTGGCATAAAAGCAATGTCAACAATTATTCTGGAAATTACATCTTCAAACGATGAAATGGTTTCAGGTAATGGAAACAAATAAATCCCAATAATAACTTCTCACATATCTAAAAATTTTTTTAAGTCCTATAGAGTCAAACTCAGCCATTTTCCCAAGCCTGGCATTTACCACATTCCCTAAGTAGAAATAGAAGGCAGCATATGCAGGCTAAAGACAGTCACTGCACCTACACAATCTGTAATTTACTAAAAGTGCTCTCACATCTTTTCTGAGAAAATATCCTAAGCATATGAGGATCATATGTTAGGTATACATTTTGTTTCTAGTTCTCGCCCTCCTCCAGAAACATCAATAATCTCGTGCCAAAGGCCGCACAGCCTTCTTACACCAATGGAAACATCCTGAACTGTATGAGGTAAAAATCTTTCAAAAACATCTCCTTGTTCAAAGATGACAACGGACTGAACAAGCACATGAATTTTTTTTAAAAATGCAAACATAAGCAAAGAGCTATACGTTTATTAAATGCAGCAGTGTTGAAATAAGACAAATTGTACAAGACCCCTCCAAGCAAAAAGCTATCACTAACACCCCCACACAACTGCCAGGCTGCAAACATAATGGCAATAAATATAAAAATCAACTGCTACTGTCTCCTGAAATAGGCCCTGTTCAGGTCAGTGCAGAAAGAGAAGAATGGCAGGGGGTGTGGGAGAAAAGCGTGCTGCAGACTTCACCTGAAACATGGGCCATTTTTCTAAAGGAAAATAATACTTTTAATTTATAACAGTAAATCATCAGAACTAACAGGCAAAAACAATAAAATCATCCTTGGCCAGGCACAGTGACTCACACCTATAATCCCAGCACTTTGGGAGGTCAAGGTAAGACGATTACTTGAGGGCAAGAGTTCAGAACCAGCCTGAGCAACATTTCAAGACCACACCTCTACAAAAAATTTTAAAAATTAGCCAGACATAGTGGCATGCCCCTGTAGTCCCTGCTACTTTGGAGGTGGAGGCAGGAGAATCACTTGATCCCAGGAATTCAAGGCTGCAGTGAGCTATGATTGATCATGCTACTGCCCTATAGCCTAAGTGACAGAGAAAGACACTGCCCCCAAAAGAGAAAGGTCATCCACCATAGCAAGAGTCATACAAGATCCCCCTAAAGCAGCAGTTCTCAACCTGTGGGTAGTGACCCACAGGAACTGTATTAAAGGGCCGTGGCATTAGGAAGGTTGAGAATTACTGCCTTAGAGTGAAATACTCTGATGCAAAGCAATAGCCTAGAATTCTGAAATGAAGCTCAAACCTCAACAATTTCTGCAGTTAGAATAAAGAATCAGACAAAACAGTCTCGGCGCCCATAGGTCAGTGGTTAGGGTGCTGGCCACATACACTGGTGCTGGCCCAGGCCTTCCTAAACAACAAAGACAACTACAACTACAAAAAAAAAAGGGGGGGGGGCACCTGTAATCTCTGCTACTTGGGAAGCTGAGGCAAGAGAATCACTTAAGCCCAGGAGTGTGAGGCTGCTATGAGCTGTGATGCCACGGCACTCTACCCAGGGCAACATAGTGAGACTCTGTCTCAAAAAAAAAAAAAAGAATCAGACAAAACAATGCACATTGCCTTCCAGAACCACTTTCAAGGCTTTCCCAATGCACTCAGACCTTGATGAATCACAATCCAACTAACCCAAACTCTGAAGTAGACTTAGGAAATAATACATATACATAAAAATTATATGAAATTACATTATACATAATATATGGGAGGATTAAAACAAAACAGTCCTAATATATCTATCTATGTATTAATAAATATAAATAGAGAAAGAGAGAGAAAGAAGAGATCGCAGGATTGTCTTATTCTAATCGTCCCAAAGACCAGGGGTACCAAAAAAAATGTATACACATTTTAAGAAATCTTGTTGGAAGTAGAATCTATCATTCTGAAAAAGCATGTAAATTGCAGGTAAAATGGATGTGCGCAGCATGTCCAAGTATAACGACCAGGATTTGGCTTTGAAATGTAATACATAGACAACGTTACTAAAACGTGTATATTTTTTGGCACCCTCTGTATATTACTGTGGAAAAACATTGAGCCCAAATTCATGCCTTTGTACTTGTACACTCTTAGGAAATGTGAATGACATTCTGAAATTGTCAACTGACATTCTATGATGCCTTTTTAAACTCTAAATCTAATAGTAACACCAATAATTCCACTCAACTACAGTTCTACTTAAAGGAACAAAGTCTCACTTTTACTTACCTTGCCATCAAATTTGGAATACTCATTAAAGGGGTTATTCAACTGCAGAGGGCACTGCTCCAGGCGTACGGATAATATTGACTGCTTTCCAGAACTTGGAGGCTTCTCTTTGAGAGATTTTTTTTCAAACAGTGACTTTAACTCCTGGGCTGTGACACAAGAGGAAGATAAAAATATCTTTGTAATTACACACAGGGAGACAGCTTGTCCACCTTCCCTAAAAAGTCTTCTTTGGATTTTTTTTTGAGGATACAGTCTCACTCTGGGTAGAGTGCCATGGCATCATAGCTAACAGCAACCTCAAACTCTTGGGCTTGAGCAATCCTCTTGCCTCAGGCTCCCAAGTAGGTGGGACTATAGGCATGCATCACTAAACCCAGCTAGTTTTTTTTCTATTTTTAATAGAGATGGGGTCTCACTCTTACTCAAGCTGGTCTTGAACTCCTGAGCTCAAGAAATTCACCCATTTTGGCTTACCAGGTACTAGGATTACAGGCAGAAGCCACCACACCCAGCCTTCTTCCTTGGAATCTTAAGGAGGAAGTTGACCAGGGACATATTTAAGCCTGATATGTAAGAAGGCTCCACATATACTACTTCAGTGATTTTGAACTGAAAAAGCAGAGCACTAAAAAACATGCAGGCCAGGATTGCAAATTTAGAAGTGACTAAGGCTTCGGGAAGGGCAGAACAAAGCAAAAATAGTAGTTATTTTTAAGAATAGCAAGTACAACTAGCAGACCTGAATTTTGGCAAGGCCTGACCACTACAGCTAGCTACAGGATAATAGACGATTCATAAACCTCTCTGGGCTTGTCAAACTAGATGATCTCAAAAATCCTCATGGTTCTAGTATCAGTGAATTTAGAATTCTAGTCCTTCAAGGTTAAGGTGCACATCTTAATCATCTCATACTTGCCCAACGATACCTAGCACAAAATCTAGATGCCAAAGATGATGCAGAGGATAAAAGAGAAAAGGTATTTATAATAACCATAGCTAAGTTATTGAGAATCCTTATAATAAGCCTATGAGGTATATATTAGGATTATTATTTTGTCAATGTAGAATTTTTTTTTTTTTGAGACAGAGTCTCACTATGTTGCCTTGGTAGAGTGCCGTGATGCCACAGCTCACAGTAACCTCAAACTCCTGGGCTTAAGCAATTCTCTGGCCTCAGCCTCCCAAGTAGTTGGGACTATAGGCACCTGCCACAATGCCTGGCTATTTGTTTGTTGTAGTTGTCATTGTTGTTTAGCAGGCCTGGGCTGGGTTCAAACTCGCCAGCACGGTGTATGTAACTGGTGCCCTAACCACTGAGCTACAGGTGCTGAGCCAAGCCTAGAATATTTCGATTAGCCCTAGACCATATGGCTAGTAAATAGCATTTGCACCCAACAAAAAAAAAAAAAAAAAATGGCCAGGCACAATGGCTCACACCTATAATCTTAGCATACTGAGAGGCTGAGGTAGGAGGATAGCTTGAGCTCAGCAGTTCAAGACCAGCCTAAGCAAGAGCGAGACCTGTCTCTACTAAAAGTAGAAAAGCTAGCCAGGCATGGTGTTGGGCATCTGTAGTCCCAGCTGCTGAAGAGGCCGAGGCAGGAGGATTGTTTGAGCCCAAGAGTTTGAGGTTGCTATGAGCTAAGGTGATACCAGGTAATGCTACCCAGGGGGACAGAGAGAGACTGTGTCAAAAAAAAAAAAAAAATTAAATCTAAACTATATACCTCAACAAAAGTAAATAAATAAAAAGGAAAACCCAAATAAATATCTTGTATATGCTAGTGACTCCCAAAGGATTATTTCTAACCATAAACACTACCTGGAATTATAGACTCACATATCCAACTTTCCATACGACACCTCTACTTGAATGTCCACTAGATATCCCAAACGTTACCTGTCTATAACCAAACTCTCAATCTTCCCACAAAGGTCCCCCTCCCACAGTCTTCTCCATCTTAGTTAACGGCGACTCAGCCCTGTTAGGCCAAAAATTGGGGAGTCATCCTGACTCTTCTCTCTCATACCCTACATCCTGCTCACCAATAGACACTTCAAAAGATATTGAGAACTGCCTCTACAGCTACCAAAGCTGGATTATTATGATCACCTTCAAATCCGTCTTCCTGGCAGGCAGGGTCTTCCTGCCCTTGGCTTCCCTACTCAATAGCAGCCAATATGAGTGTTTTAAAATATGAATAAGAAGTAAAGTTGATAAAGCTGACCACATAAAAATAAAATTTTGTATGCACAAAAATTAGTTAAGTAGAGAGGTAAATAACAAACTAGGAAAAAATAAAGGTTAATATTCCTTAATATATAGATTCTAAAAGTGGAAAAGATGCTGACCTTATAGAAAAACAGACCAAAATATGAAATGTTCACAGAAAAAGAAATGCAAGTGATTCTTAAACAAATGGAAACATATTTAACCACATTCATAATAAGAGATATGCAAATCAAAACTGCATTGAGATACCCTTCCATCAGATTGACAAAAACCTAAAAATTAGATACTATGAGCAGACACTCTATATGTTACTAGTGGGAACGCAAAACAGCAAAACCCCTATGAAGGGACGTTTGATACTATCAAGGAAAATCACATACACACTTAACCCTTTAACCTAACAATACCAATTCTAGGATTCTGATATACTGGCAAAATAAAACAAACATATGAACAAGACTATTACTATAGTGCCATTTGCAAGAGCAAAAGTCTGAAAACAATCAAATATCCCTCTACAGGGGACTGCCTGGGTAAACTATGGCACATCCATGTCACCGGGTACCATGCAAATGTAAAATGGTTTGAAGAATATCTCTATATATTGCTCCAAAATAATCCTCAGGATGTGTTGCTAAGTGAATAAAGCATCATACAAAATAGTGTGATAGCATGTTATCTTTAATTTTAAAAGGGAGTACATAAATATGTTTATATATAGTTTTAGGTCAAAAACCAAAACCTTTTTTAAAATGACTATAAGAAAAAATAAATAAAATGACTTTAAGAAGAATAGAGAGGGCGGGGGCACAGTGGCTCATGCCTATAACACTAGCACTCTGGAAGGCCAAGAGAATTACTTGTGAGGCCAGGCATTTGAGACTAGCCTGAGCAAAAATGAGACACCTGTCTTCACAAAAATAGAAAAATTAGCCAGACTTGATGGTGTTTACCTGTAGTCCCTGCTACTTAGGAGGCTGAGGCAGGAGGATCACAGGAAGTTTGAAGTTGCAGTGAGCTATGATGCTGGCACTGCATTCTAGCCTAGGAGACAGTAAGGCCCTGTTAAAAGAAAATAAAAGAAGAGAGGAGAGAAGAGAAGAGAAGAAAAAAAGGAAGGGAAGAGAGAAGAAGTAAGAGGAGGGGAGGTAGGTGAGGGAGCTGGGCTGAGCCAATAGGACACTAACCAGGGCGACAGAACAAGACTCTGTCTCAAAAAAACAAAACGAAAAAAAAGTTAAAAAAAATTTTTTTTCCTGAGCTCTACCCACTAAAAAAGGGATACAAGGAATAAACTAACCCAGTGAGCATCCTTAGCATATAGGTTGTAGTCTCCAAATGCCATTTATCACTAAAATGACAAGAATCCTTAGAGAAATGGCTGATTCCAGATTTGGAGAAGGAAATATGTAAGATGAGCCTGGAGCACCTTGTCAAACAAGAAAGCAAGGAAGCTATGAGAGACTACCGGGGTTGTTACACAAAATCTAGTAGCCAATATGGAGGGACTTGTTGGGGCACGTAGGAAAACAGGATAAGAAGGAAAAGAAAAGCAGACAACTGCTGAGACAGAGGAAACAGATAATTCCTTAACTTGGACATGAACAGGGTAGGAGGATAGAATGTTCCGTCTGGACTACTACAAAAGCAGAACTAGCCCAGAATGTGGTTAGAAAGCTTTGAAATTTGGGCACTGTTCAACTTCTAAAATCCCCACAGAAGGGATTGATCAATAAGAACTTTTCAAAGACGACGACGGTCAGCATCCCATGATTAATCAATGCTCCAATAATATCTTGGAGACCTTCCAAAGGAGACGTTTGTTAAGAATACTATGGAGTAGCTTGGCACCTGTGGCTCAAGGGGCTAAGGCACCAGCCACATACACCTGAGCTGGCGGGTTCGAATCCAGCCTGGGCCCGCCAAACAACAATGAAGGCTGCAACCAAAAAATAGCTGGGTGCTTTGGCAGGTGCCTGTAGTCCCAGCTACTTGGGAGGCGGAGGCAGGAGACTCTCTTGAGCCCAGGAGTTGGAGGTTGCTGTGAGCTGTGATGCCACAGCACTCTACCTAGGGCGACAGCTTGAGGCTCTGTCTCAAAAAAAAAAAAAAAAAGAATACTATGGAGCTAGCTTAACCAAGACACTAGGTGAATAAATTAGTGAATAGATGAGGAAAATGAGACTTTGCACTTCCCAAAATGCATAAACATGCATTTAACATGAGTTAAGAAGTGCATAAACAGAAGTAGGAAGAGCGTAGCTAGAAACTGGGGAAAAACACAAGGGGAAAAGTTTGTAAGGGGTCCTTCCTCATTCACAAGGACGAGACCTACACCTCCTGCTCAGGTGTGTTCCATCTGCTTATAAACTTAAATGTGTTCAAACTGCTTTAAAAAATTCAACCTTTCTGTTAAATGGATACTGCTGCCTGATGTTCTCTCTTCCCACTGTCTCTGCTCCTGCTGCTTGGTTTCCTCTCTTGCTGGCCACTTGCTAGTAGCACCCAGAGAAAGCCTGAACCAGGGCTGGGGTCTTCATAGCCCCCTGACAGGACTCACTACACAAAGGAATAACTTTAGCATCAAAAAGAAAAATTGAAATTATTATTAACTGAAATATATCAAATATGCTTTAAAAGTCCGTGAGTTCAGAATGATACAAATGAAAAAACACTGGTCATTTATATAGAATACTAGAGAATAAACCTGTAATTCTGAAAACTGTTTAAGGAAAAGAATCAATTCAGTCTTTCCTAGAGGGACTATAACTGAGGCTAACCAAATAACAGATTAGGAAAAGTTCTTCTTTATATGAAAATTAGTTAATAAATGCAAAAAGACTGATAAAATTAGAAACCACTGTGTTGCAACTCCTGATGAAATAATGCATCTAGGTCACTCAAACCATTAAGTGAAAAACAAATAGAAGTAACTTAATGGATGAAACTCAACAGCTCATTTCACCATCAATCTTAACATCTCAAAAAAAAGAAGACATTCTCCCTCCTCCAACCCAAAAAGAAGGCATTCCAGTTTCCTGATACCATGCAATATGAAGTACAGAACACACAAAAAAGAAAAAAGAAATCTTACCGAAAATCAAACTTTACTCTGAGCAAATTTCTAGAAGAGTTCATAGAAAACAGCAGATCAAGAAGCATATTAAATCAGACAATGGGGCGGGGCAGGGGCAAGATGGCCGACTGAAAGCAGCTTCCCACAGAGGCTCCTGTCCAAAAGGAAAGATAACTCCAGAAACTGCCCAATTGAGCTGAAGACTGGGAGCCCAGCCGAGAGACAGAGAGAGAGAGAGAGAGAGAGAGAGAGAGAGAGAGAGAGAGAGATAACTGCAGGACTCCCTTCCGCCCTTACCTGATGCACCGGAAGCCTGACCTCTGCTGAAACTGAGGGAGCAGGACTTGAGCAGCGTCCACCCTCCCTATCTGCCGGACCAGGCGGACCCCAGGTAACAGACTCCGGGACCCCACCGAGCCCCCCCAGCCCCCAGGCCAGGGACGCCGCTGGGACCCCTGCACTGCTCCAATCAGTGCCCCACTGGGCCTAGGCCCGCTGCCTGCAGTCGCCAGGAACTCCACAGGGCCCCTTGCCAGGCCTTGGCCAGAGCCAGCAACAGCCAGGAACTCCATGGGGACTCCCGTGTGGTGTGGATCTGTGCCCCGCCCAGCCTCGGCCTGCCGCCCCCGAGACCCCTGCCTGGATCCGATCAGTGCCCCAGTCCCACCACCCACAGCGGCCAGGAACTCTACTCTGCCAGGACCCCTGCGTGGCCCAAATTGGCACCCGCTGGGCCTTGGCCCACCACCAGCAGCGGCCAAGAAGTCTGCCGAGACTCCCGTGGTGTCGGTCTGTGCCCTACCCAGCCTTGGCCTGCTGCCCGCCAGTACCCCACCTGGCTCCAATCTGTGCCCCAGGCCTGCCACCTTCTCTCCGGAGCCCTCCTCCCAGCCAGAGACTGCTGGAGGCATGGGCTCCCATTGCAAAGGCCACCAGGTGCCCTATCCCATGCCCTGCTGCTTGATCTGGGCATGCCACACTCCAGAGCTGCTCCCGCAGCCAGAACTCCCTGGGTGGGGCAGTCCCAGAGGAGCTACACAGGGTCACTCCCTACAAAGATCCAGCAACAACAGAGTGATCCTGCCGGGGTGTGATCTGGGAGAGAAACCTTCCCAACTCTGAGGACGGTCATAGGCAACAGTGAAAAATAATCATGAGGCAGAATCAACAGGAAAAAACTCCGGCAATATGAATAATCAGAGTAGATCAACTCCTCCAAGGAACGACAAGATCTCTTGCATAAGCAAATGGTTGAGATGTCAGAAATCGAATTCAGAGTCTGGATAGCAAATAAGATCAGCAGAATGAAGGAAAAGATGGAATTAGAATTTCATGCAGCAATCCAAAAGATGACCCAAAAGATGTCTCAAGAATTCAACGAATTCAAAGACAAAATGACCAAAGATTTTGACACATTGAGACAAGAAGTTGCAGCCCTCAAAGATCTGAGAAATACAGTAGAATCCCTCAGTAACAGAATGGAACAAGCAGAAGAAGGGATTTCTGACATGGAAGACAAAGCTTTCCAACGCTCCCAAACCTAAAAAGAGCTAGAGAAATGGAAGGCAAAAACGGATCATTCTCTCAGACAGCTCTGGGATAATTCGAAGAAAACCAATATTCGCCTTATAGGGATACCTGAAAATGATGAAGTGGCGTCATAAGGCACAGATTCTCTTTTTTATGAGATTATGAAAGAGAACTTTCCAGACATGCCAAGAGATTTTGAAATGCAGATAGCAGACAGTTTCAGAACCCCAGCATGACTCAACCCAAATAAGACATCCCTCAGGCACATCATAATTAACGTCACTAAAGTTAATATGAAGGAGAAAATTCTGAAAGCAGCCAGATGTAAGAAAGCCATTACCTACAAGGGGAAGAATATTAGAATAACTGCAGATCTCTCTGATCAAACCTTTCAAGCTAGAAGAGAATGGTCATCGACTTTTTTTTTTTTTTTTGTAGAGACAGAGTCTTATTTTGTCACCCTTGGTAGAGTGCTGTGCAGTCACAGCTCACAGCAACCTCCAGCTTCTGGGCTTAGGAGATTCTCTTGCCTCAGCCTCCCGAGTAGCTGGGACTATAGGCGCCTGCCACAACGCCCGGCTATTTTTTGATGCAGTTTGGCTGGGGCTGGGTTTGAACCCATCACCCTCAGTATATGGGGCCGGTGCCCTACTCGCTGAGCCACAGGTGCCACCCTGGTCATCGACTTTTAATCTCCTAAAACAAAATAACTTTCAACCCAGGATCCTGTACACAGCTAAACTGAGTTTCATTTATGATGGAGAAATTAAATACTTTAACGACATCCACATGTTGAAGAAATTTGTTATAACTAAACCAGCTCTCCAGGATATTCTCAGACCTATCCTCCATAATGACCAGCGTAATCCTCCACTACAAAAGTAAACTCACCCAGAAACTTTTTATCAAATTTCAACTCCCACAGTGATGAAAGGATTAAAAATGTCCACTGGACTTTCTAAAGATTTATCATCGTTTTCAATTAATGTGAATGGTTTAAATTGTTCTCTAAAGAGGCATAGGTTGGCTGACTGGATACAAAAACTCAGGCCAGATATCTGCGGCATACAAGAATCTCATCTTACTTTAAAAGAAAAATTTAGACTCAAGGTGAAGGGATGGTCATCTATAATCCAGGCAAATGGAAAACAGAAAAAAGCAGATGTTGCAATCTTATTTGCAGATACAATAGGCTTTAAACCAACCAAAGTAAAGAAGGATAAAGATGGACATTTCATATTTGTTTTTTTTTTTTTTTTTTTTGAGACAGAGCCTCAAGTTGTCACCCTGGATAGAGTCCTATGGCATCCACAGCTCACAGCAACCTCCATTTCCTGGGCTCAAGCAAGTCTCCTGCCTCCACCTCCCAAGTAGCTGGGACTACAGGCATCTGCCACAACGCCCGGCTGTCATTGTTGTTTGGTGGGCCCGGGCTGGATTCGAACCTGCCAGCTCAGGTGTACGTGGCTGGCGCCTTAGCCCGTTGAGCCACAGGCGCCGAGCCAACATTTCATATTTGTTAAAGGTACTACTCAATATGATGAGATTTCAATTATTAATATTTATGCACCCAATATTTATGCAGAATGCACCTCAGTTTATAAGAAAAACTCTAATAGACATGAGCAACTTGATTTCCTCCAGCTCCATAGTAGTTGGAGATTTTAATACTCCTTTAGCAGTGTTGGATAGATTCTTCAAAAAGAAGCTAAGTAAAGAAATTTTAGATTTAAACTTAACCATTCAACAACTGGATTTAACAGACATCTACAGAACATTTCATCCTAATAAAATTGAATACACATTCTTCTCAGCACCCCATGGAACATACTCCAA
>CAUYRH010020682.1:0-13025 GCA_963574655.1 Perodicticus potto | reverse complement strand
GCCTCAAGCTGTCACCCTGGAGAGAGTGCCTTGGCACCACAGCTCACAGCAACCTCCAATTCCTGGGCTCAAGCGAGTCTCCTGCCTCTGCCTCCCAAGAAGCTGGGACTACAGGCACCCGCCACAATGCCCGGCCATTTTTTGGTTGCAGCCGTCGTTGTTTGGCAGGCCCAACTCTCCAGCTCAGGTGTACATGGCTGGTGCTTCAGCCCGTTGAGCCACAGGCGCTGAGCCAAGACTCTGTCTTAAAAACATCTTACTTGGTTCGGCACCTGTGGCTCAAATAGCTAAGGCATCAGCCACATACACCTGATCTGGCAGATTCAAATCCAGCCCGGGCCCGCCAAACAGCAATGATGGCTGCAACCAAAAAATAGCTGGGCATTGTGGGGGACACTTGTAGTCCCAGCTACTTGAGAGTTGGAGGTTGCTGTGAGCTGTGATGCCACAGCACTGTACCCAAGGTGACAGCTTGAGGCTGTGTCTCAAAAAAAAAAGAAATCTTACTCCAATTTGAAAAAGTTGATTGTTGTTTCTTAAATTTACGTAAATATCTTCCTTTAAAACAGTCATTTTTAGATTAGCTGAAAAGTAAATAGTAGTTTAAAAATCCTCTAATCATAAATCTTGAAGACACTTAAACATTATGTAGTTGAACCTTGAACCCTGTTTTATGAACAGGTACAAGAAACCAAAATGAGCTGCTAACATAGCACACCACTTAGCAGTAAAGTGAGAGGTAGAACCTAGGTCCTAGAGTGCTAAGATTACAGGCGTGAGCTACTGCACTAATCCTTGTCTCTTATTTTCTACGTTAAGATAGCTGCTTCAGTTTCTCAATTCGTAGGTCAAAGAACTATGGGTTCTCACAACCTGTAAAAATAGTGTACAAAATTGACCTTACCTTTTCATCTCCCCTTTTCACCACCATGAACACCAGTTTCCTAGCCTTCTTTTCTTTTTTAACCAGAGCAACCCCACCCGTGGACTTCCTGTATTAAAAACATAAGGTGACTGGGCGGCGCCTGTAGCTCAGTGAGTAGGGCACCGGCCCCATATACTGAGGGTGATGGGTTCAAACCTAGTCCTGGCCAAACGGCAACAAAAAAAATAGCCAGGCGTTGTGGCGGGCGCCTGTAGTCCCAGCTCCTGGGGAGGCTGAGGCAAGAGAATCACCTAAGCCCAGGAGCTGGAGTTTGCTGTGAGCTGTGATGCCACGGCACTCTACGGAGGGTGACAAAGTAAGACTCTGTCTCTAAAAAAAGAAAACATAAGGTGACAATGATGGAAAGAGCAGAATACCAAGGATGTTTTTCATGTCCACATCAGCTCTACAGCCCTTAAGTTTTGAGAGATGATCAAATGACCCAATTTGTTTTCTTTTCCTCTTTATTCTGTAGTTATCATGTGATGTAAAATTAGATCCTCGCCCAGAATACCATCGGTGTATACTGACTTGGCATCACCAAGAACCACTGCCTTGGGCACAGAGTACAGGTTAGTCATTCACATCTACAGGTATGCTTATGCACCCATCCTGTTAAAACACAAATTTATATATAATATTCTTCCTTGGTTATAACTAATTTTGTAATTATTGTAAATTTTTCTTTTTGAAAGGTGAGATAAGTTAAATTATGCCTAAATAGTACAGCATAATAGGGCAAGAGCAAAAAAAGTTAACAGAAGTTTAGTTATTTCATTGAGCCATATTCTTTGAAAACCTGGTTTTATTTATTTTTTTTTTTTTGCAGTTTTGGCCAGGGCTGGGCTTGAACCCAACACCCCTGATATAGGGGGCCGGTGCCCTACTCCTTGAGCCACAGGGACCACCCTAAAATCCTGGTTTTATTCTTTTAAGCAAGAACTTCTACTGTAATGTCTACTTTAAATAAAAGTTTTGGTGAGAAGGTGGTAGGATGTAGTAGTATGGCCTCTTGAAAAATGTACTGGGAAGTCTGATCATCTCTCCTCCTCTTGAATCCCTGTATTTCTGTCAGTTCTCATTCTGAAAACATCGACAGGGGCTCCAAATGTATATGTCATGATGTCCACGCTGCTGTACTCAGAGTATTTCTTTCTAGGTAATCAGATGAGCAGCCGTCTGATGAGCATGCGCAGTGCCAATGGATTGTTGATGCTACCTCCAAAGACAGAGCAGTACGTGGAGCTCCACAAGGGCGAGGTGGTGGATGTCATGGTCATTGGACGGCTATGACGTCACCAGCAGGAGAACGCTTTGATGCATGTCCACATATCATTGACTGTATCCTGTAATATGCAACGGCACAGCTAGTTTTTCTGATTGGGATAAAAGTTGATCTGTATAGTCAACAACTTGAACTATATTTCAAATGAATTTAAATACCTTTTAAAGAAAAAAAAACACCTAAAAATAAATCTTACCAGACAACTCTATTCTGATTATAATATCAAAGCAAATTTTTCCTTTCTTGCAAATTGCTTTGTGTGTTCAATGCTAGGTCTGATAGCGATAGCTTTTAGTAGACAGCAGTAGGTGCCTGCAGAACTTGTGTTTTTTCTCATCTTTAAAATACAACTACTTATGCTCTTAAATCAAGGCTGTCTGCTTATTTATACTAGCGTAGGCAACACTTGGATTTCCCTTCTTAGTATGCTTCATAATCGCTTTGCAGAGAGCTTTTGCTTGTTCTTTATCATGTATCTCGTGTTTATGTGCACAGTGCCAAAAGAAGACTAACAGGGCGGAGGGCTCTACATGCCCTGTAGAGCGTCCAGGGAGGTTTCTGACCCTAGTAGCCTCACGGCACAGTACTCTTGGGCAGTAACTGGATACCTTTTATTTGAACAAACAAACTAAAGAAAATAATGCTTCCTTAAGTGCTGACAGCCTTTTTAACCAATACATTTAAAATTGTACAGAACAAAAAAATAAAATCAAAGACTGATCTTGTACAGATATTAGTGTTACCAGCATTCATGTGGAAATCAAGAGCAAAGACAAAATAATGTTAAACAACTCTGTACCATAACATTTTCTGTAATGATACTAAAACTTAATGAATAAAAAAATCCTTGATCATTATTTAAAAATGTATTGTGTTGGCCTTCTTATTAAGAAAAGGAAGATGGGGTTTCATTCTAATGAGGTTCTACCTGGAAAAAAGGTATAGTTAAGATGGCCTACCAATATTCAGTGGGATAAAGGAGATCTAAAATGTGGTATAGGGGGTGGGTAGGGCGTCGGCCCCATATACCAAGGGTGGTGGGTTCAAACCCAGCCTCAGCCAAACTGCAACAAAAATAGCCAGGCATTATGGTGGCGGGCACCTGTAGTCCCAGCTACTTGGGAGGTTGAGGCAAGAGAATCGCCTGAGCCCAGGAGTTGGAGGTTGCTGTGAGCTGTGACACCATGGCACTCTACCACAGGCAATAAAGTGAGACTCTGTCTGTACAAAAAAAATAAAATATGGTATAATGTAACTATATCTTACATAGTGTTTGGAAAATATAACATTGTGATCTATAGCATTGTGAAAATATAGATTAGAAAGTAAGGGAACCTGCAGTTGGTCTGGTCTGGAGAATAGCAAGCAATATTAGAGGACGTCGTATATTTGATGACTTAGAAAAAATTAATTCTCATTTTAAATGCTATAAAAGTAAATCACAAACATCTATAGTTCTCTGGAACAGAGGGAAAAAATAAGTAAGCCACCAAAAATTATAGACGAGTAAAAATATTTTTATCATGTTAGGAAGTGAGAAATGGGGAAATATATGCTAACACCAGAAAATACAACAAATAAACTATACTCCATCCACAATGGCTCCTTTAATATAAATGTAGGGGCACTTTTCAAATGGTGGTAACAGGGAGATGTTAAATATGCTATAAAATGTGCTTAGAGGCTCAGTGCCTGTAGCTCAGCTGTTAGGGCACCAGCCACATACACCAGAGCTGGCGGGTTCGAACCCAGCCCAGGCCTGCCAAACAACAATAATAACAACTACAGCAAAAAAATGGCCGGGCGTGGTGGTGGGCACCTGTAGTCCCAGCTACTTGGGAGGCTGAGGCAAGAGAATTGAGGCCACGGCACTCTACCAAGGGCAACATAGTGAGACTCTGTCTCAAAAAAAAAAGTTTAAGCAAATTACAAAATTGGCCTACTAGTAAACAAGGTACTAAGTGATGATGACAAAGATAGGTAGTAAAAAGATACTAATGTTTGATACTGATAGTTGATATTTCAAGTTGGAAATAAAATGTATTTAAATTTTCTTTTATATATATATATATATATATTTTTTTTTTTTTTTTTTTTTTTTCTTGGTTGGGGCTGGGTTTGAACCTGCCACCTCCGGCATATGGGGCTGGTGCCCTACTCCGTTGAGCCACAGGCGCCACCCTTCTTTTATATTTATAATTAAAGAAGTTAAAGTTAGTTGCTAGAGATCAAATGAAAGAATATGTAAAGAATCCTTTATCTACATTCATACAAGAATATAACCGCTCAGCTATTTTTTTGTTGTGTTTATTTATTATCTACTATGTGCTTGCTTACAAAGTATATCATGCTACTACTTACAAAAATGAATAGCACAGAGTACCCCACATTACACTCTACCAGGAGATTTTAAAAATGTAAGTAACCGACTCAGTGCCTAGAGCTTAAGCAGCTAGGGCACCAGCCACATACACCAAAGCTGACAGGTTCGAGCCCAGCCTGCCAAACAACCATGACAACTACAACCAAAAAATAGGCAGGCCCTATGGTGAGGGCCTGTAGTCCCAGCTACTTGGGAGGCTGAGGCAAGAGAATCACTTAAGCCCAAGTTTGAGGTTGCTGTGGGCTATTGTGCCACGGTGCTCTACCAAGAGTGACATAGTGAAACTGTCTCAAAAAAAAAGAAAAAGTCAGTAACCATGATATTTAATATCTACATAAAATATAAGTATTAATATTTAATGTATTTGATAATACATGGTAGAGTGTGTACAATGTCATAAATGCCATAATACAGATGTAAAGGGTTGGGGAAGTTCAAATGGGAAATTCCTGTAAGTTAAGATTTCAAGGGACATTTTAGTGGATTCTGAAGGAAGGGTAGAATTTTGAAGATGATGGCACAGGAAGCATGATATTCCAAAAACAGAATTACAATTAGTAATAATTATTTTCTTATGAAACAAGTAATTACAGAATAATTCTTATAATACAGAAATAACAATGGTTATAAGGGTGGTTATGAAAATTAAACATATGAAGTGTGTTTAGAACAGTAACTGGCATTTAGTAAGCTCCCAAAGGTAGGGATTTTTATTTATATTGTTCATGATACTATCCCCAAGTCCTTAGAAGAGTTCCTTGCATATATGTAAGCATCATTAAATATTTATTCAGCCGAGCACAGTAGCTTACATCTGTAATCCTAGCAATTTGGGAGGCCAAGGCAGGTGGATTGCTTGAGCTCACAATTCTAGACCAGCCTGAGCAAGTGGAGATCCGTCTCTACTAAAAATGGAAAAACCATCCAGACATCGTAGTGGGCATCTATAGTCCCAGCTACTGGGAGGCTGATGCAAGAGGACCACTTGAGCCTAAGAGTTTGAGATTGCTATGAGCTATGACACCCACAGCACTCTACCCAGGGCAACAGAATGAGTCTCTGTCTCAAAAAAAAAAGTAAATAGTTATTCAATAAAACATTATGTAGGCTCGGCACCCATAGCTCAGTAAGTAGGGGTCCAGCCACATACACAGAGTCTGGCGAGTTCGAGCATGACCCAAGCTGCTAAACAACAATGACAATGACAACAAAAAAATATCTGGGTGTTGTGGCGAGTGCCTGCAGTCCCAGCTACTTGGGAGGCTGAGGCAAGAGAGTCCTAGCTACTTGGGAGGCTGATGCAAGAGTATCACTTGAGCCTAAGAGTTTGAGGTTGCTGTGAGCTGTGACACCAGATCACTCTACCAAGGGTGATGTAATGAGGCTGTCTCAAAAAAAAGAAATATTATATACAGCTTACTATACATCAGGTATTATTCTAAGCACGTTAAATATGATTAATTTTCACATTGGTATTGCTATATTTCAGGTGAAAAAACTGAGGCACCAAGAGATTAAGAAACTTGTCCATGGTCACACAGCATAGAAAAGAAGCAAGGATTCAAATTTAACAATACAGCTCTAGATTCCATACTCTTGAACACTACATTATAGAACCAGAAAATTGATATATGTGTAAGACTGGAAAAATACTTGTTTAAGGCCCAAACTATATAGTTTTTAAATTCCAAGTTTTGAAGTCAAGATTTATTCTAAAGACAATAAAACTGTTGGAGAGTCTATTTTTCTTAAATTCAGGTTAATGTGAAGGTGCAAACAACTAGGTTACAATATTTGCATTTGTTAGGTAGAGTCTCTCTTGTAGTTGTGTCCCACACCCAAAAGGTGAGCCGTATACCCCTACACTATGCCCATTAAGTGGGAGCACACCAATCCCCTCTGCTCCCCTCCTCCTCCCCATTCCTGTTGGAGATTTTTGTTTGTTTGTTTGTAGAGACAGAGTCTCATTTTATCACCCTCAGTAGAGTGCTGTGGCATCACAGCTCACAGCAACCTCCAGCTCCTGGGCTTAGGCGATTCTCTTGCCTCAGCCTCCCAAGTAGCTGGGACTACAGGCGCCTCCCACAACACCTGGCTATTTTTTGGTTGCAGTTTGGCCAGGGCCAGGTTTGAACCCGCAGCCTCAGTATATGGGGCCTGCACCCTACTCGATGAGCCACAGGCGCCACACCCCTGTTGGAGACTTTTGATTAGGGTAGTGTCATAATGACACCTATCATTTTAGAGAAAATAAGCTGGCAGCATTGAGTGAGACAGATTTAGACTGAGAGAAGCTGGAGGGAGAGACACTAGTTAAGGAGGGGCTGTACCTGTGAAGGGTAGAGGTGATGGTGGTGGGAGGGGTCAGGATAGATGAATGTGTTTCTGGAGATTAAAAGAATGGTAAGAATTTTACAACCGATTTCAAGGAAGTTAGAAGACTAAGAGATGATTCAAAGTCTTCAGTCTTGGCTGAGAAAACACCAAAACATTAACAAAAAAGAAAGTCAGGAAAAAATAGATTTTGTGCAGGAGCTGAAGGGTTTGGACATGTGTTCGAGAAGCCAGTGGAGAACTAAGACAGATGTGTCTTGTTGGCATTTCAAAGTCCAGGGTAGGAAGACATACTGACTGGATACAACCTTGAGAATCATTCACAGATAAGGTGTGATGTAAGGATGGATGGAAACAGATTATAAGAGAAAGACTTGCCAAGAAAAGAGGACAGAGCTTTCGGGTGTTAGAGGGAAAAGCCGTGAACGGAATGATGGGAATAGAAGCTTATAGAAGAAGAGAAGAAAAAGGAGTGTGGGCCCCATAAACCAAAGAGTAAAGTCTCAAAGAAAAAGGTAATCAACTAGCTTCTTTTTTTTTTTTTTAACAGTCTCAATTTGTCGCTTTTGGTAGAGTGCTGTGACATCACAGCTCACAGCAATGTCAAACTCCTCAGCCTCCCAAGTAGCTAGGACTACAGGCACCCACCACAGCACCCAGCTGTTTTTAGTAGAGATGGGGGTCTCACTGTTGTTGCTCAGACTAGTCTCGAACTCATGAGCTCAGGCAATCCACCCGTCTCAGCCTCCCAGAGTGCTAGGATTACAGGTGTGAGCCACCACACACCACCAGGTTAATCAACTGTTAAATCCAAAAGAAATTGCAAGAACAGTGAAGGCTGAAAAAGACATATGGATTAGGCAATCATTTGTGAATTATAAGAGTGCAATTTCAGTAGTGGGTTGAGAGCAAAAGATAGATTATAAAGTAAAACTTGAGTGTGACTTCTGCGGAGCTTGAGTATGAGGAAAGGAAGATTAACACAAGATGGTAGCTTGAACTGACAATCAGGTAGAGGAAAGACTTGTTTTGGAGTTTTGAAAATGGAGAAACAGTAGCCATAGGCATATTAAAAATGCAAGAGTAGGCCAGGCACTGCAGCTCATGCCTGTAATCCCAGAACTCTGAGAGGCCAAGGCAGGTGGATCACCTCAGCTTTACAAATTTGAGACCAGCCAGAGCAAGAGCAAGACCTTGTCTCTAAAATGAGCTGGGTGTTGTGACGGGCACCTGTAGTCCCAGCTACTCAGGACGCTGAGGCAAGAGAATCGCTTGACCTCAGGAGTCTCAGGTTGCTGTGAGCTATGAAGCCACTGCACTCTACAGAGGGTGACAAAGTGAGACTCTGTCTCAAAAATAAATAAATAAATAAATAAATATGCAAGAGTAGGGCCCTAAATGGAGGAAGAGCTGGATTTAAGGACCACCATCATACTCGCAGTCTCCCAAACCAGAAACCATAGGCTGGAGGAAAAGAGAATCTTTTTCCTTCTAAGATAGAAAAGGGAGGAAATATGAGCACATTTGAAGTGCATACAAAGGAAATTTAATTTTAAAAGATTCAATGAAATAGCTCTACTTAGGCTCGACACCCATAGCTCACTGGTTAGGGTGCTGGCCACATGCACAGGGCTGGCAAGTTCGAACCTGGCCCAGGCCTACTAAACAATGACAACTACAACAAAAAAATAGCCAGGCGTTGTGGTGGGCGCCTGTAGTCCCAACTACTTGGGAGGCTGAGGCAACAGAATCACTTAAGCCCGAGAGTTTGAGGTTGCTGTGAGCTGTGACGCCACAGCACTCTACCGAGGGCAACATAGTGAGACTGTCTCAAAAAACAAAAAAAGAAAAGAAATAGTTCTACTTAGCAATTTGGACATCATTGTTATCTAATCTGTTGCATTTATTAGGCCAAAATTATTTAACAATTAAGCATATATGGCATATCACATGTCTTCTTTGGCTTAGTATTTGATACACAAAGACTATAGAAGATGTTTCAGGTTCTTAGAAGTTAAGCAGTACCGGGTGGCGCCTGTGGCTCATTGAGTAGGGCACCGGCCCCATATACCGAAGGTGGCGGGTTCAAACCCAGCCTCTGCTGAACTGCAAAACAAAAAAATAGCTGGGCGTTGTGGCGGGCGCCTGTAGTCCCAGCTACTCGGGAGGCTGAGGCAAGAGCATCGCCTAAGCCCAGGAATTGGAAGTTGGTGTGAGCTGTGACACCACAGCACTCCACTGAGGGCAAAAAAGTGAGACTCTGTCTCTACAAAAAAAAAAAAAAAAGAAGAAGAAGTTAAACAGTACCTTTTAACCAGATTTTTTGGCATTTTGTTTTGGTTGTTTCAACCATAGCACACAATGAAGAAAAGAACATAAGCAGATTATGGATGCAAATAAATGGCTGGTGATGTTGCATGTTACCTAAGTGTATTCTTTCGATGGCTTCCATTTTTTTTTTTTGTAGAGACAGAGTCTCACTTTGTTGCCCTGGGTAGAGTGCCGCGGCATCACACAGCTCACAGCAACCTCCAACTCCTGGGCTTAGGCAATTCTTTTGCCTCAGCCTCCCAAGTAGCTGGGACTACAAGCGCCCGCCACAATGCCCGGCTATTTTTTTGTTGCAGTTTGGCCGGGGCCAGGTTTGAACCCACCACCCTTGGTATATGGGGCTGGTGCCTTACTGACTGAGCCACAGGCGCCACCCAATGGCTTCCACTTTTAAAACTATTTGCTAACCAACAAAACTTCATAGCTCTAATGCAGGCAGTTTTCAACCTGCGGGCTGCGACCCCTTTGTAACAATGAAAATACATCCTGCATATCAGATATTTACATTACAATTCATAACAGTAACAAAATTACAGTTACGGTAATTGATTTTATGGTTGGGGGTCACCACAACATGAGGAACTGTATTAAAGTGTCACAGCATTAGGAAGGTTGAGAACCACCGATTAATCTATTGCCAAATTTTTATCTTCACGAAACCCTAACAAGGTAAGTCTTTATCATTCCCAATTTATAGAAAGTACGTTTATGTAAGTACAGGATTCAAAACAAATAAACTGTGTATCATGTTATTCTAAAGAGGATGGTTCTAGATTAAATAATGCATTGTATTGTAATGTTTATGAGATGTATTATTCTTGACTCTCTTAAGAGAGTTGTGTTACTTCAGAGTTCATCAGTAACTTGGCTTAGAACCTAAAGGTTAGAGAATTGTTCAATTCTGGCCATTCTGCATGGTCATTTACCAATCATTTCCCTTGCAGTCTTTTCTAATGATTTAATTTATTGAACGAGCATTTATTAAATGAGCCTGACAGTATGTAAGGCTCCGTGATAGGCACTGAGAATGCAATGATAAATGACACAAAAATCTCTGATACTCAAGGAGAGATGTGAGAGAGTGACAGGGTGGAGGCCTAAATCAGACTCAGTGGTTGTATCAAGGTCTGGTCATTTTTTAAAAGGCAGATATCACACTAAGTATTTCGATAGAGAGACTTCCATGTGGGAATAAGTTAATAGGTGCTGGAGGCCTGAAAAAGCATAAAGGAAACACTGAGATATCACAGGAAGCAACTACCACAGCTAGGGCTGGAGGATTGGGATGGAGGGGGTGGGGAATAGAATGTGGAAGCTCAGAGGTCAGACCCTGTGGAGCTGGGACCCTGCCCTCTAAAGAGAGGGCACTGCCCAGCTGCTGATTCTGAGAGTGAAGAAAAAAAAAAACGCAAGCTTGAACAGATTGCTGTTGCCAGGGTGACGCTGGCAGAAAGAGCAATTCAACAAGAACAGTCCTCTCCTCCTGCTTTCCAAGCTCCCTCAAGTCCGATGCAACCTACTGTCGAACCAGACAGAAGGCCAGCCGGAGAAAGAAATGTAGTTTGCAGAATTCCAGCCCCAGCACTAAAAGGCAGAGTATACGATGGCCGATTTGGAGCTGAGACCCTCACTTACCAAGTAATTGCGAAACGTGTGCCATTTGAGCTGTGTTCTGAAAAGTTGGGAGAAGAGCATATGAGACAGAGGGAAAGGCTTAAAGAATGCAGCATGAGAAAGGGGACAGAAGTATGACAGGGAGCAGGAGAAGAGTCTGAAATGGACCTGGAGAGAACAGAAGCCAGGACAGAGCCAGACCTGCTGACAAAGGCAGAAACATCCTGAATGTGTACACACCTTAGGATACACGCCACATCCTCTAACAGCATTGGGAAGCCACTGCAGGTTTTTTGTTTTGTTTTGTTTTGCAGTTTTTGGCCGGGGCTGGGTTTGAACCCACTACCTCCGGCATATGGGGTTGGCGCCCTACTCCTTTGAACCATAAGTGCCACCCAAGAAGCCACTGAAAGTTTAAGAAAGAAAAGGAAAAAGAAAAACGCCAGTTGAGTATGAAGTGAAGGGTTCCTGTAAACAAGCACCTCATTCTCTTTGCCTCCTACACGTGATCCTCTGCCTGTGTTTTGTTTCCTGGTTAATGACACCGTCACACACAGTCTCCCAAACCAGAAACTGTTGAGTCATCTTACTTCTCACTGCCCACATCCAATGAGTCACCAAATTCTGTCAATTCTGCTAATAGTTCCTAAATTAACCCCCTCCATTCCATTCCCATTGTCACTCCCTGCCTTGGTCTCCACACTTCCAGAATTGCCCTCCCCAAATCTATCCTTCACACTGCTCTCAGAATGATCAATCCAGATCGTAAGTCTCCCCATGTGGAATTCCTGGCACCAAGTTATGGCATTCAAAGCCCTCCACGATCTAGTCCCTCCTTTCCAGCTTCATTTTTCACTCTCCTTCAATTTTATGTAACCTCAGATCATTTGCAGCAACCCCTCTAAACCTGTCATTTTATGCCCTTGGTGCCTTTGTTCCTGCTGGCTAATCTTTGAAGATTTAGTTTAGACATTAACTCCTTTAGGAAGCCTTCCCTAAAGCCCCAAATTGGACAACAAGTCCCCTGGGCACCCCTCTATCTTATCACTGCATCACATTGAAATAATCTGTTACACAATCCCTTCTCTACTTGATGGTAAGTTTCTTGAGTGCAGACATTATTCATCTTTGTAGCCCAGCATGGCATGGTGCCCAGTAAGTATTAGGTACTGATTACTGAACTAACCAATAGAATTGACCTTGTATAGCACTCACCAGGGAGTCAGAGGACGAACATGGCAGGACACATTCATATCCCGAGCTCAGAACATGCAGCTGAGAGAACCCTGTGCCAGCACAAACAAGCAGGTCCATCTCGAGGAGGCAAGGACAGAGGGCCAATCGGTCATGGACTACATTTTGCCAAAGTGCCTCAAATTCATACTTAATGACATCATCTCTAGGCGAAGTTATACATATAATTTTATATTTTGTGCATCTTAAAAGGCATTAATATTTTAAGGGTAAATGTTTAAAATATACCATGATTTTTTTTCTTTTTTTCTTTTTGTTTTATTTTTTATATACCACGATTTTTATTTCCCTCTTTTGGTGTTTCTTCACTTTTTAATATATCAATAGCCTCAAAACAAAAATGGAAGTGAGATAATACCAAGGAGCTTCATCAAGACACCGCAGAATTAATGTATGATCAACACTGAAGAGATAAATCAGATTATGCAAAAATGCTTCCTGACCCTCCAGCAAGAACTGCAGGAACACAAGTGACAAATATGCTGAATGAAGAAACAGAGGACGAGAAACCTATGACTAAAGAAAGAATTCGTCCGTCTGAAAGACAGACGGCTCAGCACAGAATAGGGAAACAGAGCCTCTAAAGCAAAAATAACAGAGAACCTGTTGGGCCTCCTCCCTGCAGACTGAGCCAATTACACGCATTGAGCTGTCAGGGCCTGATGCCATTAAATATTCAAGCTATACAAGCAGCCCTCAGCCCTATTTCTCAGCAGAGTCACTAAGAATGCTAAAGTCTCTAAGAATGCTAAGTTCTTTTTTTTTTGAGACAGAGCCTCAAGCTGTCACTCTGGATAGAGTGCTGTGGCATCACAGCTCACAGCAACCTCCAATTCCTGGGCTCAAGCGAGTCTCCTGCCTCTGCCTCCCAAGTAGCTGGGACTACAGGCGCCCGCCAC